>NQII01001388.1:485930-500737 GCA_002778355.1 Clitarchus hookeri | reverse complement strand
TCTTGCCGGTCTGGCAGAGTTATGGCGGCGAAAGAAAGGCGACGCCCGTGCGGAAATTGAATGGCAATCTGCCGATGTTTATCTCCTCTCCTCTTCGCCTGCATCAATAACATCACTCTCCTTATGAGCAGAGATAGTGGGCGCACCTGCAGGATGCGAGGCGGAACGTCTGATTGTCGGAGGTGACGTCAGGCTGGACCGTGATAGCTGCATCAGCGTGTCGGAGATCGCCTCCCGTCTTCGGTGACAGGCGTGTGACGTCACCCACTAAATGCGTCGCCATACTTCCGTTATCTCTCTGGCAGCGCGCGATCACTGCACGACTTATGCGGGGCAGAAAAAAAAAGTGTTGATGGATGGGAGCGGGGAAAAAAATTTTTTTTTTTTTTACTTGGGAGGGGGTAGGGCGTTTCACAATTTCGCATGATTGTGCACTGAAATTAAAAACTGAATGGTTTTGTCTTCCTTCAGTTTCGTCTGGTTCCGTTGTGGTTTTATTTTGTTCACGGTATTATGATTAACATCTCCCGCGGATCGTGTAAGAAGTGAGCTGGTAACGAGTTCATGGAAGGCAACGTCTTGTATAATAAAAACAATGTTGCGAATCACATCATTTCATGAATTGTAATTACAGAACCTCAATAAGAGTGGCGTTTCCATGAGTCAATTCAACATTATAATATGTTGTTGAGTCAATTTTATACACTTTATTTGCATTATCAGGACTGCAGTTGACTTCTTGTTTAATGGTCAGATTCACTGGTCCCGTGCTACAGTAATAAAAAAAAAAAAATGGAAAGAAACATCAGGAATTGGAAACTGAAATACTATCATTCGGACCGCTTTAGTAGTGTTAAACATCTTTCGGCGTAGCCAGCTTCGCGATAGGATTGAAGTCGTATTTTGAATAAAGATAGCAAATCGAATTTCCTTCTTTATTTACAGTGTCAGGTAAGAAATGCAGGTTTAATTTTTTGAGTAAAATTAACACTTACGGTATTATTCCGTTGTGTATAATTACAAAGAAAATAACAACACTAAAATTAGTATCTTCTTTACGCTCGCTAAACTCTTGCCACCTCCTAAAATTCCCGTTCCTGGATTACGGAATAGTTAAGTAGACAGAGGACGAGGTGATGTGGCGGTTCCTTTGATGAGGGTGGGCGTGCCCTTTATCCGATTGGCGGCGCGAGGCTCTGGAAGCTGGTATTCCGTCTTACTGCGTACTACTAAGCTGCCGTCTGGCGAGTAGGTTCCCGGGTGCTCACGGGAGAACACGTATTGCCTGCCAGTGGCGCCATTTTGCTTGCGTCCGTCGCTGGAGTTCGCCGTGCAACAGGCTGTTTCCCCCTCTGTATCCTTAAGCCGATATTACACGATACCTTGAGCCCTACATGGTCTTGTACTAGCTTCCACAATCCCTGGTGCACGAGCAGGTATACCAGCCGCTATGTGAGCCGCCATGGAAGATCCATATTACACGACAGCAGTTCGCGTACCAGCATTTGACACCCTCGGCGGGTGATCAGCGTGTGGTTCGTAGTAAATATGAACCCCATTCGCAGAACTGCTTTCAGTTCGTAATTTGCGCAGGCAAAAAAAAAAACTAGCTAGCACATCTTAATATTGTTATATTACTGTTGGCCTGTTACATGAATTGATTGCTTACTAGTATAGTTTCATTCTTTTTCTTGAAAATAATGTTAGTCGCTAGAGTACGAGTGTGTTATTTTTAATTTTGACGGGAATTATCAACCATTTGCAAAATATAGTTTTTTTNCTAGTCGCTAGAGTACGAGTGTGTTATTTTTAATTTTGACGGGAATTATCAACCATTTGCAAAATATAGTTTTTTTCTTTACGTACCAAGTTATTGTCCTCATGTAACATTTAATGTTACAAAAATTAGGGATCGACGGAGTTTCGAACTCACGCCCAAAATTCACGTTTAACTTTCGTGCGCCGTAACTTCACCACTGTACTACCAGTTCACATTTCAGTTCTTTGTTTATAAACTGCATATGGAACCACTTGAATTAATGTTTCCATTGTGTAGGTAATATTTTAAATATTTAGAACGGTTTTAAACAGTAATTAAAAGTTATTATCGCCTATATTATTCGTCGTTGTCGTATTTTTAATCTATTTGAAAGAGTTTCAACCTCGCGGATATATATTCAAGATGGAGGCGTCCTTTTCTGTTTCTTTATCAACTCGTTTCAAGTAGTAGCCACCAAGAGCGCCCTACGCTCTGATATTGCGTTGCAATTTGCCAGTTACGAAACCTGGTACGAAATCTGGCCGTGCAAGGCGGGAAATGCCATGACGGGTGCTACACTAGCCTGTATAACGGCCGCTATGGCGGACCTTGCACAAGTTTTTACGGAATCTGGTATCGTGTAGTATCGCCTTTGAGGCTCCCGCCTACTTGAAGTTTTTTTTCCGCGTGAGAAGCGCGGGAGCGATAAGGGCGACACTGCCACGCACATCAAGTGCCCAATCGCCACTAAGCGCAAGGCTATGAACTGGCGTGTAGTGTTCTCGTTGCATTGCGTGTACCTATGGAACTTTAAGTGGTGACCATATTATTGATAGCAAGTCTGAAGCAAGGATTAATGCAGGGTTAGAGTAGTTTTGTATATTCCATACACGATTTCTTCGGACGTTTGAAACAAACCTTTGAAAAATCACCCTAAGAGTAACATGTCCACCTTTTTTTTTTTTNCACGATTTCTTCGGACGTTTGAAACAAACCTTTGAAAAATCACCCTAAGAGTAACATGTCCACCTTTTTTTTTTTTAATAACTTGTATAATACAAATATTTAACACTGTGATTAACTCTGAAGCATTATATTTTTGAATNCTTTTTTTTTTTTAATAACTTGTATAATACAAATATTTAACACTGTGATTAACTCTGAAGCATTATATTTTTGAATAAATAAAACTTTGACTTATTACCTTGTATAACTTCTATCAGTTATTTCGTATTCAATACGAATTAAAATGAGAGAGAAGCTATGTATTGGTAAATGCTAGTAAGAAATGATTCACACTTAAAAATACCGTTTTAACCTAGTGTTTTGGTATGCTATTTTTAAATTAAACGTTGCTATTTGAATTATATAAATTTTTTGGTAGCACTGTTAAAAATATCAGCACAAAATACGGTTGTAGGCCCTAGTGACGTGGTTTTATTTTCATGCGAGAAAGAAACTTGAATAGGTGGAGCTGAGCTTGTGTGTGTGTGTGTGTATATATATACACTGAAGAGCCAAAAAAACTGGTACACCTGCCTAATATCGTGTAGGGCCCCCGCGAGCACGCAGAAGTGCTGCAAGACGACGTGGAATGGACTCGACTAATGTCTGAAGGTATGCATGAGGCATTGCAATCTGCGCCAATTGAGAAAGGGTTTATGGTTCTCGTCAGTCGTCGTTTGCCCCGTTCGTTCACGATCTTTTTTCGGCCGCAGCGATGNATGAGGCATTGCAATCTGCGCCAGTTTGAGAAAGGGTTTATGGTTCTCGTCAGTCGTCGTTTGCCCCGTTCGTTCACGATCTTTTTTCGGCCGCAGCGATGTCGAAGATTTGATGTTTTACCAGATTCCCGATATTCACGGTACACTCGTGAAATGGTCGTACGCGAAAATCCATATTTTATCGCTACCTCGGAGATGCTATGTCCCATCTCTCGTGCGCCGACTATAACACCACGTTCAAACTCACTTAAATCTTGATAACCTGCCATTGTAGCAGCAGTAACCGATCTAGCAACTTTGCCAGAAGCTTGTTGTTTTATATAGGTGCTGCCGACCGCATCGCGTTACTCTGATTGGTTCCATACCTCTGTTATTTTCATACGCACGCCTATACCAGTTTTTTTGCTTTTCAGTGTATCTCTCTCTTTCTCTCTCTATTTCTCTCTTTCTCTCTCTTTTTCTCTCTTTCTCTCTATTTCTCTCTTTTTCTCTCTCTTTGTCTCTCTTTCTCTCTCTCTTTTTCTCTCTCTCTCATGAAAGTTTTGCAGCTTTAGCAGTAGCAGGGTAATTATACATGTTTTCAATATGTTAGCATATTTAATTCTTACTATAGCAAAAANTGCAGCTTTAGCAGTAGCAGGGTAATTATACATGTTTTCAATATGTTAGCATATTTAATTCTTACTATAGCAAAAATAATGATTTTTAAGTTTGTCATTTAAAACAGGAACGAGATTTTGATGTCTGAATACATTGTATATGTGATGGCGAGACGCTTACAAATCCGAAGTTGGCAGCAGTGTCGAGACATGACATGTCTGGTTGCTTTTTGCTAAACGAGAAAAATACTTAAAATTACTACATAAAGTTTGTACACGTTGGCAAGTTACGATGTGATAAATCTGTTTCCACGCCAGGAGTAAATGTGCTGTAAGGTGTGTCGTGTCCGTTGCGTGTGAAAGAGTATTGTTGTGTCTGCGTCATCCTAGTTGGCCCAGTGTGTATCATGTGATTGCAAATATTGGACGTGCGAAATGTATACGTTTTAAACTTTAAGTTTTTTATGACTAATTATTTGAAAGTTACGTCTGTTTATGTATCACAATTTTGTAACTTTTCTTCTGATGTTTGTGAAACACAATTGTGTAACTTACTTACGTTTCTGTGATTTGAATGTTTGCCACAATCCCAACAAATTACTAAGCTCAGCCAGAAAATTTTAAATTAGTAATTGAATAAACCTAGTAAAAAGTAAGTGCCCGTGCAAAGAAATATGAGCGTAATAAATGTTACGCTAGGCCTATTTGTGTGCATGTTCAGTACTATTTTTTAAGTTTGTCGCTGCTACATACATGAAATAAGGGACCCGAGGTGCGTGCTTGAATTTACTGTCTTTTTCGTTTGACTGGTTCCGCCTTCATTTTAATATTTATTGAAACTGAGGCCGTCCTTTATCTAAATAACCCAACACATATCAATAACAAGAGGTTAGTTAGATGTTACAGTTCTTGCCCCCACAGTTGTAACGTGATTAAACACAGTCGCGGCAGAATATCAACCTTTATAATGTGTAATGTGCTATATTGTGTATAACGTAAATATGTTAACAGTGTGTAAAATAATAACCATAAGAACGATCATAATTACGGGCATTGTTAAAAAGTCATAAAACTGACATAAATATGGTTACAGGCCTAAATTGTGAACATTCATATGTAATGGTTTTGAAATATGACATAATTATTTTGAACAGCTGAAAGCAAACAAATCATTTGACAGTTAAAATTTAGAAGTCACATGTCAGTGTTTTTATGTACAAGGAATTACTTAAAGAAGATAATTTAAAACAAGATCTAGTTTAATATTACATTGAGTGCAAACTGTTTACTATAATAAATGCAATTAAAATAGCGTATCTTCCCTACCAACAGTTGATTTGTATTAAATGTGGATTTTGTGTTTGTTACATTAAAAGTTATCTGACAGGTAATGGCGATTATATATTGCCTTTGTGTTCCGTCGTTACATAAATCGTAGATATCGAAAATTATAAACCCTATGCAAAATTAAGGTCTTTCTTAACCTTTGCACTAGCTACATCACAAATAATGTCGAAGTACTGTTGTTATGAAAAGAAATCTCGCCTTTGAACCTATTTATTTATCACCACTCAGTTAATCAAATCTTGTGTAGATTTTGAGAGATTGGAATTGCCATGGTGGTTTGCTTGGACTGACGACATCTAATTGATATGGACGTTATTTAAATTGATTATTNGAGATTGGAATTGCCATGGTGGTTTGCTTGGACTGACGACATCTAATTGATATGGACGTTATTTAAATTGATTATTTTATCCCGTTATTACTTGCGATCATTAGATGGGACTTTAATGAACAGTAATAATTTAATTTGCTGTTCACTTATNTTTTATCCCGTTATTACTTGCGATCATTAGATGGGACTTTAATGAACAGTAATAATTTAATTTGCTGTTCACTTATCTAGTGCTCGTTCTGGTCCATTAGTTGGTATAACAACGTTGCCCGAAATAAGTACAGATAAAGAAAGGCTTCTCATTTCTTCACTCGATTTAAAACCAATTTATGATCGTGGCCGCTGGTCAGATTCCAGCATCGGAATATTGATACAGTAATGTGCATTAATGGTAGATGATGGTCGCGATTAGAAAGTGGGAACTCGTTTTTTTGCGCTGCAGAGTCCTAGCGTCGGCGAGATGAAGCGAGATCTGTTTCAATCGGCACTGCGTTAAATTTAAAGGGTGTTGGTTCATGCGTCCTGCCTGATGTCAATCTCTCCAGTTGTTGGCATGTACTAAGTTTCTCGCTCACGTCACTGCTGTCGCCGTAGCTTGGCCGACGCCCTTCGAGGGTTGCCATAAAGTTGAGGAATAACAATATGTAGTGCTTCAAAATGCGCAGCTGTGCAGCTAAACTTGCTGCAAGTCTTCGATCAGTATTAGTTTTAATGGAGTTCGGAAGTCGGCTGCCAACCGCAGAAACACTCAAGCCGTCGCGTGTCGACGTAAAATAAACTCGCCGCTGTACAACTACTAACTATACATTTCCCGAAAAGTTTTTATTGTTTCTAAAAGAATATAGCCTCAGAGGATTTCTGATGTTTTATTTTTTATCTTTAGTTGGCAGGCAATAAAACATTTTTAGTGTCGCAAAATCTCCTTTTGCGTTATGTTCGTTTCAATCCAATTTTAGACATGCAAAAAAAATTATTTTATTTAAGGTTGGTACTACAGTCTAATCATGATTACTTCTAACTTTTCTGAATCTCTGGTAAAGTTCTACTTTTGGGCTACTTCCAACGTCACCTCCCGCCACGTGGTCGTGCGCTGGAGAGACAATCTCAAATAAGTAATTTTTATACATAGCAATGAAACGTATTTTCAGCACTGCTACCTGAAAACCTAAATACATCAGTGAGAAACGTTTAATTCATAAATAAAATAAACCTGAATTTAAAATTTATTTTACATAAGAACAGTTTCTTGCTAGCTACTACCAACATATGTATTTCCTCTGTGTATTTAATTAATATTTAATGTGAATTAAATATAATAATTTAAGACAAAACAGAATAGTAAGTTTAATTTAACTGAAAAATGAGGGACTATAACTAGTAACAAATGTAAAGAACGTTTGTGAATGTGATGTATTTGTCAAACAACCAAACTCGTCATCACAGGGTGATTTTTCAAAGGTTTGATTGAAAAAGTTTGGAGATATCGATGAACGGACTATACAAGCGTATGAAATATAGAAAAAAAAATGAAAGTTTACTTTGCCTTTCGGTTCTTAACAGTATGTAATTCGTCCCACCTCCCACCCACCCCTTTTCCATCATTTGTTATTACGATTTATGTTGTCTAATAATGAAACCACCCTGTAACCGTATAAAAAAGTTTACAACTAAGTAATTATTAAAGTAAAAAACTGTACACAAATCTACATAATACGTCGAAGAAACACGTATGATTAATATCCTCTGCAAAAATGTTTCTGTTTTACAAATTTTTATTATTCTAATTAAATTTTTTTTCCGCAGTCTTTGTTGCACCGTACGTAGCCTTATTTGAGTTAACACTAAAAAACATTTCCATAACTTGTGTCTGCACAAAACCGTTTTAAATAACGATTTATTTTAAGTGTATATGTAGTAGAAAAATGGGAAGTCTGGCGCAAGGGCGTGGGGCGTCGGAGCTGTTCATGCTCTGACATTCCAGTCCCCCGGCGGCCATGTTTAAAACCCAAAAAACTGTTAAAAAGAATTTATTAAAAAATGATATTATTTTAAAAATTTAAAAAAATTGATTAAAAAATTATTAATAAGAAAATTATAAAAAATATTATTAAAAATGTATTACTAAGAATTTACAAAAAAAATTATTTAAAATACTTACATTTCCGGACCACCCCCCCCCCNACCAAACCCAGCAGGCGACTGAACCCCACAACCAATTACTCACATTCGTTCTGCCAATTAGATGCGTTAGCTCGATCCCCATCAATGATTCCCATTGGCTAATTACTCATCTTCGTTCGATCCCCTTCCGATGTATTTAATTGCCCAATTATTTGTGTTCACTCATTGGCTGATTAGTTACATTTGCTCCACCTCCTTCCAATATATTTAATTGCCCGATTTCTTCACCCCCACCAATGATTACTCACATTTGTTCGGCCAATTAGATTCGTTCGCTCCACCCACACCAATGATTCTCATTGATTAATTATTCGGCAGGCCTCTAATGTTTCCCATTGGCTAATTACTCATCTTCGTTCGATCCCCTTCCAATATATTTAAATTTCCCAATTACTCACATTCGTTCAACCCTCTCCATCCCCTCCAATGACTCCCATTGGCTAACCACATCACGTGACAATCTATCTCTCATTGACTAATTACTCGTGCATTTTCAGAAACTTTCGTTCCGACCAATCAGCAGCCTACTTTAGTCGCAAGCGCGTGCGTATTTTTTCCCTCTGAACTCTTTATAAGGTGCACCCCGAGCCTCCTCGGGAAAGCAAAATGGCGGGCGGAAACAAGATGGCCACTAGCTCAATGTCAAGGTCATGAACATCAAAGATGGCAGAATTCAAGATGGTGGACGAATCCTCGGCCCCCGACCCCATTGCTAGCNCCCATTTCCTACTACATACTTAAATGAATTTGTATAAATGCATTTTCCTTGTTTTCTGTAACACCTTTCCTTTGAATTAAGGAAATTGGTAAAACATTATCCGAAGTAGAAAGATTTCCTGATCAGAACCATTCATTATTGGCGTTGTTTTTCGTATTTTACAACAAACTCTGTTCAACCAGCACAACATAAAACCTCAGACGGCGGCCTAATTACAGTAAATCGCGAACCAAAACGTAATTTCGTGGTTGTAAGATTTGTCGTAATCACTTAGCGAACAAACACTTTCTATACCGGGAAATGTCTGTTGAGTCTTTGTTGAGGCTAAGAGATAATTAAAACTTATGTTAAAATTTTTATAATGTGGTCAGATAATTAAAACTTCAGACAGACATTCTGAAACCGACCGTGAGTTTACTAGAAAGAGAAATCTTAATTATTTGGTTTATTTTCTTAATTTGATTAATTCTGTCGACATAACCGAGATATTTTGTTTTACTTTTTCAGAGCTTAAAATATAAAAAAATCCGTTACCGTTATTAAACAGAGGTGTATGTCATGTTCCTTCTTCATTTGTATTTATAAATAGTTTGTGTGTGTGTGTGTGTGAGACGCCCGGCCGTCTCATATTTGGTACTGACGGATTCCTACATCTAAAAAACTACGTTTTTACCCGCCTACACACGAATATGTACAAGACGTCCATGCCCACATTGAATGAAAAATTGTCATTGCTGCTCAACTGTACTGGCTGGCCGGGGCGAATACGTGGATCGCCCGGCTTAACTGTTTTTCGATGACGGTTGACTTCGAGGTCCGATGGGGGACCGACCCAAGAACGCCGATCACGAGTATAGCAGCATGACCGCTCCGTCCACTTGCAGAATAACGACCGACTTTAGCTCCAGTTATGTGGTTCGCCACCTGCCTAATGACGTCACTTCGTCCTCATTGGCTCCCCTTGGCGGCCCAATCTAAGATGCTTAAAGTCGACGTGGCCGGAAATATTGAACCAGAAATATTTTTACTAATTGCTTAATTTTGTATTTGTGGTGCAATCTATACACCTAGAGGATTTTGCCACTTGTGTGGAAGGGGTTTAAAAACGCTGGCTGGTGCCGAGTACGAGAGGAATCGGCTTCCGTCAGTTGAATCTAAGTAATGCCAAAGACCCCACAGGTCTTGAAAATTAAAGCTGTCAGCCTATATGAAACTAAGTTTAAATAGTTTAATACCGGTTTCATTTTTCGTCAGTAAAATAAATTTGAAATTTTTATGCTCGAATCGGAGCAAAACTTTATGTGAGTTTAGAACGTCATATTTGAGAGCGATAACATTTCCGCTTACTGTGTGGCGAAATTGTTCTGGACATTTAGATGAACGCTCGTTTTTTTTTGGAGTGAAGCCTTGTGGGGGTTCATAAAGTAAATGTATGGTGATGGGTTTTATGATTGTATGCTCCATAGCAAAAACTTTTTATAACAAGTATTTATGCTCAATGTAGAGCGGAGATTTTGCTGTTAGTTTTTAATGGCATTTTTTATATTATCTTGTAATGTTTTGGCAATAAAGTTTTGTAATCATGAGAAATAAGCTACGTTGTATAACATTTCACCTGGAAATGCGGTTTTTTTTCCTTCCATAGGTTGCCATATGTTACTTTATACCCGACATACTCAATTACCTTGGAGTTTGCCAATTTATCTGTTTTTGTAGCAGTTTTCTCATTGAAGAGAACAGGATAATAAATCTTTTGAATGTTGTTTGAAATGAAAATTGCCGGCATTTGAGGTGCTGGCGTTGTCTTTGCCTGTGATTACCGGGATACAACCCTGTTCGCCCAGTAGAGGCGAAAGAGCTGGGTTTCTCGGGTTCACGTGTGTAGAATTTGAATTTAAAATGTCTTTACATACAGATCTTTTTTTTAAATTATTATTAACGTATTAAAAATAAGTACGCCAACATTCAGAATAATAAATTCCTCGCGTTATAGGTAAAATAACTTTTTCGTCGTAAGTTTTCCAGTTGTTGTGTCGTCTCCCTCCCGTATTGAGATCAGCGTGTAAGCAGCGGCCAGACGGTGATGCGAGGCGGGTCTCGGAAGTAGGACTCGGGGAATCTCGGCAGGAAGCGGAGTGAGGAATTGTTGCGCAGTGCGACGGCTACGGCAGTGGCTTGCGTCGAGTTCCGGAGCTCGTTGACCGCTCTGACATGGCATTAACGTCGGCTGGTTCTAATTGCTGGGGGGGACGCGGATCCTGTTTACTCGCCTGCCCCCTCCCGGCCTCCGCGGCACCGGCTCGGAAACGCCGTGCCGTCGGCAAACAGCCGCCCGGTGGCGCCAGATTAGTATTATTATCGCGCCGGCGAGGATAACGGCTTTGATTCGCATTCTCCGAGACTCCCAATCCCATTGGCTGCGGTTTCCCCCCTCCCGCCAGCCTTGACCGAGCCCCTCGCCTGTCCGGAAGCATTGTCGTCCTGTAATTTCGCTGCAGCTGAGAAAAAGAAAACAGCTCGCCTCTTACACGCGAAATAAGCAGCGTACTGATTTCTGTGTGCACTGCGCAGTTGCTCTGGTAATTACCCTGGAGGAGCAACAGAAGACGGGTTTTTAATGCACCGCCGCAGTTAACATTTGGACAGCGTATTCCTTTTATATAATTGGGTTGGGGGGGGGGCAGAATTTGATTGCATTATCTACTCATGTTTAAAAAAGTCCAATACATTTTGTGATGACGTGTGGAATCGGTCGACATAAAATCACGGAGGCACATCACGTACGTTGTAAAAAAAATTTTATAAAGACTGTGTACTTATATGGTGGAGCAACCGATGAATGCCGTGATAAACGCTTTTTTTTTTCTCTCTGTTATTATGGAAGTTTCGTTAGTAAAAAATTCTCGGGTCCGCCACAAGATCAATACAACCTGAGACCCGATGATTATGTCGTGAACATGCGACTTTCTCCCCCTGCGCACTGCTGTATTACTCCCGATGTTTGCACAAACCCACGGGTATCTATCGCTCTGGTGTTGTAAATATTTTGTTATTTGCTAGAGACAGCGTGAGATGCCAACGATTAGATACTTGCACAGGACCCATGTCCGATATAGTCACTACAGGCCTGCCGATGTCCCATCCGTGTTCAGTTGTCAAGTTTTGACAACATCCAAAAGAAAATATATGCAACGCTTCAAAATATACGTATTTCTGAAGTAACCAAAAAAACTAATAACATNACATTTTGTTATTTGCTAGAGACAGCGTGAGATGCCAACGATTAGATACTTGCACAGGACCCATGTCCGATATAGTCACTACAGGCCTGCCGATGTCCCATCCGTGTTCAGTTGTCAAGTTTTCACAACATCCAAAAGAAAATATATGCAACGCTTCAAAATATACGTATTTCTGAAGTAACCAAAAAAACTAATAACANGACAACATCCAAAAGAAAATATATGCAACGCTTCAAAATATACGTATTTCTGAAGTAACCAAAAAAACTAATAACATTACAAATATTAATTTGGTAGATCTGATTTCGAAAAGTTTTGACTTAGTACTGACACAAAAATCTTGAATGGCAATAAATATGTTTTATGTTCCAGAGGTTTATTAATAATGCCTTGCGTGTATTTCTGAGACCTTTTAATCGTCTCACCGCAAAACACTTATATTCCATTGAACACATAAGTAATTAATGTTAATCATTTGTGGACTTTATTATTGTCCCCCCCNAAGCTCATTTTTACCATGCTTTCGCGTCAGGAAGCGCCTTTGTCGACAGCTGTCTGTTTGAACATTTCAGTTTGTTCTCTTATTCCATCAGAAATTCCCTTTCACTTTATTTCTTGTGTCAAAGGTCAGTCTAACCGTAAACGTTAGACAATAAATAAAGCTCAAAGGCAGTCATTGCAAATGTACGGAATAGATTTAGAAACAGAATGTTTTTCGCACGGCCAATTGTGTGTGTCGCGTTAAGAGTAGGAAAACTATCCAACTTATTCATACGCGTGGAAGACGGCAAAACTAAAAACATTGTATACAAACAAGTACTTCAATAATCGCGTGGCCGGGCAAGCTAGTTACCTATAAAAAGTACGTCCGGTTACGTATTTTCGCCTGCCCGTTATTAAATTCAGCTGTGGACGTTTTCCCTACCTTCGGCGAATAATTTGGAACGGCTCTGGAAGACAACGATCTATGCTGCATCGTCTATGGTGGGAAATACATAGCAGATTCGGCGGCCGACGTCAAGTGGGCCTTCGAAACAGCAGCGAGTCGACCGGCATAGTGGCCGCCTCAGCTTCAGCAATACAACTACCGAAAGCGCCCGTCTTTCCAGCCCGGCCAGACGAAAGACTGACGTGCCTCGCCACTATTGGCTATGCCTTGGTGACGTCAGCGGTGTTGCCAAAGAGTTGCAGGTTGAAGAGAGAAAATGCTCACGACAGAAAATAAAAGTCTGTCGCCGTGTAGTTCTGAGAGCCCCTCTATTTCGAAATATATGTTTCCTATTGGTTAAAATTAAATGTACCTAATTAAATGCTGAACATCCCGTGGCTAAATCTATTAAATGTGAAGTAGTGGCGAGGGGTGAAGACAGGGTTTTTTTCTTTCAATAAATAGGTATACATTCTTGGAGCTGGTGCGCTTCGTTCTCAGACTCTGGGGGTGTTCACAATGNAGGGGTGAAGACAGGGGTTTTTTCTTTCAATAAATAGGTATACATTCTTGAAGCTGGTGCGCTTGATTCTCAGACTCTGGAGGTGTTCACAATAGAGATGAGTATTTTGATAATAGCTTTTATTTTAAATAGTTGTAAAGTGTAGAAGAAAGTAGACAATTTTTAAGTATTAGGCTTTGGCCAGAATGTTTTTAAATGTTTTTAAATTGAAGTTTTCTGATAAAAGAAAATATAACTTAAAGCATGCAAATTTTGGGCATGGTACTTTGAANTGTTAGGCTTTGGCCAGAATGTTTTTTAATGCTTTTAAATTGAAGCTTTGTTAAAAGGAAATATAACTTAAAGCATGCAAATTTTGGGCATGGTACTTTGAAAAAATATACGAAAGAAATGTAATGCTGTGAGATCGTTGAGATCGTAGATATTGTTATAAATATTTTTTGTATCAATTTTGATAGCTTTTTAGCTAAATGTTTTATGTGTGTATTTAAATGTCGTTTTTCGTAAAAAGATTTTGAAATATTGTATTAAACATTTGGTATAAAAGTTGTAATAATATAAAAAGATTCAAGGAAAGAATTTTAAGGTTTGTAATTATGAATTTTTTAATTTCCCATAAAATGTTTCCAGTCGCAACTACGCAAATAATGAAGTTTGAAAGGTTTGAGAAAAAATTTCAGGGTACCTTTGTGAGACGAGATGTTGCAGACCAACATATACTGATCACCTTTCTGCCTTATGCTGATGGGGTCTCTTCGTGGGTGTTTCCCAAGTCTCCAGCCCACAGGAGGTAGAGGGCGTGTCTACTTTTAAAAACTTTTGCCCGTGCCGGCCAGCATCTTTGATCGTTCATAGTAACATTAATGATGGTTTAATCGATAATTGTTGTTGCCATTAACTTGGACAGTCCTGACGCTGATTTCAGTAGCCACTGATAACTTCTATAGTGCGAAATGCTATGGAAACTTGTGATGTGTCGAATGTAAATTGGACCGTCGTATCCTTCCCATGCGTGGAAATTTAAATTAGAGAATAACGAAATATAACAGTTAGTACTTATCTATTATAGGCTTAACAGAAAAATTTCAGTTGTCAAACCATTAGTCTGAGTTGGTGTGATTCTGAATGTTAGATTTTACATGGTAAATCTGAAAGTGGTAACTGCCTAACTTTTGCTTTACTTTGTAGTCAATTTATTTTGTATTACCTGTTCAAGCCAATTTACTGCATTGTCATAAATTTGCTGTTATCTTAAATAAGGTATTTTGATTAAAAAGAATAATACACACCAGCAATTTTTAATGAATTCTAGTTTTCCTTTTTTCACTTTCAAGAAGAAATTGCAAGGGCTGTATCTGGCGTGCACATCTTTCGGCGAGAATAATTTTGTGATGAAAGATTGCGGCAAGTCCTAAATGGCGTCGCGTGTTTCCGTGCGAGATGTCAGATAGTTGG
>NQII01001388.1:391591-465518 GCA_002778355.1 Clitarchus hookeri | reverse complement strand
TACTGACGGATCGCGGCATGCTCGCTGTGTGCTCGAAGCTACTGACGGATCGCGGCATGCTCTCAGTGCGCTCGAAGTTACTGACGGATCGCGGCATGCTCTCAGCGAGCTCGGTGCGTGCAAAGAGCACGTTGCATTATATTTTCGGTTTGTTTAGTGTATACGCACTTTTACAATACACATGGAAAGCTGAGGGGGGAAACCGATTCTGGGGAAGGTGCCTGAGGGAGTGAGGTACAGATTTATCTAAAGGCCCTTCCACGCAATCAAATTACCTTCAATTTTTATTGAATTCAATTCATTGCATGCTATATAACGTCATAGAAACGTCATAATTGCGGCAATTTTCTCTTTCAATTTCTTGAATGTCTCTTTTGCCTTCAAGATTTTCGTGTAGAACAGATGTTCTATATTTACTTCAATCCAAAATTTAAATCACTTTATTACAGCTTTTCTGGCAGTATTAATGGATACAAGATTATAATAATACAGTTGTGTGCAGACATTTAAAGTTTTTACATAATAAGGACGCATATTTTTAAAAAGAAACTGTACAATAAAATGAAGAAAATTTGTTGGGGTTTAACAAACTATTTTCATGTCTTGCGTGAGTCGTAGATACTTGTAAAAATTTACTTGTAGTATTTATTTAACTGGTTTAATTAAAACGTTTGTGATTAATTTTCATGTGGAAACTTAAAAGCTTTTTGGATGCAATTCACTGAAAGGCAAATGAAGTAATTTTTAGTTCGATAAATTGAATTCAATAAATATTTTATCATATGNCATCTTTGGGATGCAATTCACTGAAAGGCAAATGAAGTAATTTTTAGTTCGATAAATTGAATTCAATAAATATTTTATCATATGAAATGGCCTTAACTTTGGGATAGTTTAGTTCTAGCACTTCGTTGCCGTATTCTGGCTGAATCGTGTGCTATAAATATTGTGTATAGGGATCACTCCATAGCGATCAGAAAACCTCATTACCAACCGGGAGTTTTGAAAATACTCTTTCGGACATGGGCGTATGTGGATTTTCGAGGGCGGTGTTAATTTCTTAGTTAGACGGTCCCTAGGATTGATTACTTGACATTTTATGATTTTGTTAAGCAATAATTAGTGAAAAGTGGTAAAACAAATACATTTTTACGTCTACCGCTTTATACATTGGTATATTTGAACAAAGACTGCTTACTCATTGGCATATACTAACAAAGTATTTGTAATCTATCGCGTTAACAACTTTTTAATCGGAAATTTGGCAAGTCTCGAGTTAGTCTCGTTATGTCAGAAATAATAGTTTTTTTTTGNTGTGTCAGAAATAATAGTTTTTTTTTTTTGCCCTTCTACTAATAGTACTTGTTTAATATCTTTGTACACTCCTATTTTTATATGTTTTGGCTTTTATTATTTTTTGAAATTTAAAATTCCTGTTAAAATGTATTTTTAGTTTTCAAGTCCTTAATTATATTCCAGGAACCATATGTGAATTTCAAAATAACGGAAACCAGTAAGCAAAGATGTTCTTGTAGATGTGATTGTCATTCAATGTGACATGAATTATTTAAAGTACGTTAATGTTTTTTATTCTCTACGTCTTTTCAAAATGTCTTTAAACGTTGAATTGTTTTATATAGCTTTGCTCAATTTTATAGCCGGCTTTTCCATTCACCTCCTTTGCGCGTAGACTAACAGCATAATTCGGTAACAATACGGTTATAACAAAAAATTTGCTTAAAATCCTGAGCTAGTTCGAAAATAAAAATTACGCAAAACCACTTTTAAATCAATACTGTAAATGTTTTGATTTGAACTAACTAGTAGAATATTTAATTTATTGTGATTAATGTGATGCATTTCCATTTCGTCAGTATTTCGAAAACTTCCTGATTTAAATTGTATTGTTCTTAACGTTTGTGCTACGTTTCATAATTTTATGCGGAATGTAAGCAATACTTTTATGTACATTATTTACATAGCCGAGCGCACTGTTCGGTTTTAATAAGCATTAGCACTTATAACTTTTCTTATATTTGTTTCTAAGTTATTTCGTGGAATNGGGCGGGGGTGGTTAAACCATTTCTCGAGATGGCACTGCGTCATGGTGGGCCGGGTACGAGCCTCGTCTTCGGTGGGTGTCAGCCAGTTACGAGTGGACTTCCACGGATCGTGCGTGGCCCAGTCGGACTGACAACGCCTTCCGCCTCTGGGGCTGCCTTATCTAGATGCGGTGCTGGCAGACAGAAAGGAGCCAGGTCTTGGATGATTCCACGTCGCTGACTCCACCGCCATCACCATCTCCTTGATGTTCCTTCGATGGTCAATTCTTTAAGAGGGCGACGTTAATGCAAAATTCCAACACTTCGCGATCGTGTCGATCACTGGATACTCGCCCTGTACGACAAAGTTTCTAAATGACCTTTTATTTCGGCAAACAGTATTTTTTAAAGGACAAATTACACGAGTTCAACCCCCGTATAGAATAAAATTGACGNCCTTTTATTTCGGCAAACAGTATTTTTTAAAGGACAAATTACACGAGTTCAACCCCCGTATAGAATAAAATTGACGTGCTGGACTGAATAATCGGTGTTCAATATTACTTCACACACACTGCAAATAAACTGAATTTGATATTCAAGTCGACTTTCAGAGTTGAACTACTGGCGTACTATCAGGATGAACATTTATTGATTAACACCCTATGTGTCTGAAATAGGAACATGAAAACATAAGTCGTCATAATAGTTGATTATTTACTTGTACGGCATACATTTATGACACGAAAGTTTATATCACATACTCGTANCAAGTCGTCATAATAGTTGATTATTTACTTGTACGGCATACATTTATGACACGAAAGTTTATATCACATACTCGTATATGATGGCTAGAGGCTACATCGTTTTGAAGTTTTGAAGAAAACTGAAATTGTTACGCGACGTGTGAGATACTAAACTGCCTGATATAGTACACTTTAATATAGCACTGAATATTGTTTCACTTGAAACTTAATGTGTGACTAATAGTTAGCAAGGTTGTTCCAGCATCCAATAAAAGGCATTCCTTTTCGTTTTACAGTCCATCTTCGTTTTACCTGTGGTTTTGCGTGCATGCCGATGAAGTTTACAGTGAGTGAAAGAAGTATTAGGACACTTCTAAGAAAAATAGAAACACTTATATTTCCAGTTAAAAGTAAATGATTTCATGTTTTGCATTATGAAGTTAGCAATCAAATCTCTTATGTTGGAGGGCTGGCGTGTCCGTGCTTTTTCTCTTTTTCTTTAGCTCACACCACAGGTACCCTGTCGGATTTCGATATGGTGATTAAGGTGGAGTCTCGAGATAGCGAGGTGCTCGATAGAGGATCCACTGTCGAACATATTATGCTCTGTGTTTGGGATAGTCATCTTTTTGGAAAATCCAACTGTCACTCAGTCCAAATTTCTGGGCACTTTCCTTCAGATTGGTTTTTAGTATAGTTACATGCTTCTTCCGGTCCATAACGCCGTCGATGACATCAGTGTTACCCGTCCTATTGGCATTCACACAGCCCCAAACCATAATTGAGAATCCTCCATGTTTCAAAGTTGGAGCAATGTTCTGATTTATGAAAGTTTTATTCTTATTTCTCCACANATAATTGAGAATCCTCCATGTTTCAAAGTTGGAGCAATGTTCTGATTTATGAAAGTTTTATTCTTATTTCTCCACAGTTCCTGATTCCCATCTCTTACATACAGGTTTATCTTAATTTCATTTAAAAAAAATACTTTTTGTTAAAATACCGAGGGGTCATTTTAGTATTTTCTAGCAAACAGTGACCGTTTCCTCCTGTTTACTTCAATATATGTTGCTATAGTTGCATATATTTGGGTATTGTGCCAAAAGAAGTGGGCACGAAACGGACCTCTGGCAAATGCTGAAGTACATCAATTCGATGACAAAACGCCTTCGAACCGTAATTGCAGCCGAAGGCTATCAGGCCAAGTNAATACATCAATTCGATGACAAAACGCCTTCGAACCGTAATTGCAGCCGAAGGCTATCAGGCCAAGTATTGAAGTGGATATTTGTGTTTTTGTGGATGTTTATGTGTTTCCAATTACTTATATTATTGCAAAGAGTTTGCTTGTTCACTTAATTTAATTTTACTGTGGATTAACTATATTATTGTTAACATGTATGTACGGAAATTAAAGACACTTGATGTACCTAGCTAACGTCATAATGCACACCATGAAATCACGTTGGAAATATTTTTCATANAAAATTAAAGACACTTGATGTACCTAGCTAACGTCATAATGCACACCATGAAATCACGTTGGAAATATTTTTCATAGGCAAAGTTTTTGTCTCATATTTTTTCGTCTTAAGCTTGTAAAAATTATTTTAAATAACACTAAAAAATTACGATTTGTAATGTAATATACGCAATTTAAAATAAAAAGAGTTGTATGGACTTGGAAAGGATACATGAACTAACGTAGCTCCCTACAGTTATGGTAAATGAAACTGATTTGCCAAAGTCGGTCAATATGCAGTAAAATTTTCAAGAAGATAGACTTGAACGAACCAAAATCAACCACTAAAAACTGCACATAATTAAAGCTGACAGTGCTTGGTCGTCAGACGTTCTGTGCAGTTTCGAGGACTAAAGTGAGGGCACTACTTGCTCGTGGTGTGCTCGAAGCTACTGACGGATCGCGGCATGCTCGCAGTGTGCTCGAAGCTACTGACGGATCGCGGCATGCTCTCAGTGTGCTCGAAGTTACTGACGGATCGCGGCATGCTCGCTGTGTGCTCGAAGCTACTGACGGATCGCGGCATGCTCTCAGTGCGCTCGAAGTTACTGACGGATCGCGGCATGCTCTCAGCGAGCTCGGTGCGTGCAAAGAGCACGTTGCATTATATTTTCGGTTTGTTTAGTGTATACGCACTTTTACAATACACATGGAAAGCTGAGGGGGGAAACCGATTCTGGGGAAGGTGCCTGAGGGAGTGAGGTACAGATTTATCTAAAGGCCCTTCCAAGCAATCAAATTACCTTCAATTTTTATTGAATTCAATTCATTGCATGCTATATAACGTCATAGAAACGTCATAATTGCGGCAATTTTCTCTTTCAATTTCTTGAATGTCTCTTTTGCCTTCAAGATTTTCGTGTAGAACAGATGTTCTATATTTACTTCAATCCAAAATTTAAATCACTTTATTACAGCTTTTCTGGCAGTATTAATGGATACAAGATTATAATAATACAGTTGTGTGCAGACATTTAAAGTTTTTACATAATAAGGACGCATATTTTTAAAAAGAAACTGTACAATAAAATGAAGAAAATTTGTTGGGGTTTAACAAACTATTTTCGTGTCTTGCGTGAGTCGTAGATACTTGTAAAAATTTACTTGTAGTATTTATTTAACTGGTTTAATTAAAACGTTTGTGATTAATTTTCATGTGGAAACTTAAAAGCTTTTTGGATGCAATTCACTGAAAGGCAAATGAAGTAATTTTTAGTTCGATAAATTGAATTCAATAAATATTTTATCATATGAAATGGCCTTAACTTTGGGATAGTTTAGTTCTAGCACTTCGTTGCCGTATTCTGGCTGAATCGTGTGCTATAAATATTGTGTATAGGGATCACTCCATAGCGATCAGAAAACCTCATTACCAACCGGGAGTTTTGAAAATACTCTTTCGGACATGGGCGTATGTGGATTTTCGAGGGCGGTGTTAATTTCTTAGTTAGACGGTCCCTAGGATTGATTACTTGACATTTTATGATTTTGTTAAGCAATAATTAGTGAAAATTGGTAAAACAAATACATTTTTACGTCTACCGCTTTATACATTGGTATATTTGAACAAAGACTGCTTACTCATTGGCATATACTAACAAAGTATTTGTAATCTATCGCGTTAACAACTTTTTAATCGGAAATTTGGCAAGTCTCGAGTTAGTCTCGTTATGTCAGAAATAATAGTTTTTTTTTGCCCTTCTACTAATAGTACTTGTTTAATATCTTTGTACACTCCTATTTTTATATGTTTTGGCTTTTATTATTTTTTGAAATGTTATCATAGCTATATCTCGGCAAAATTTAAAATTCCTGTTAAAATGTATTTTTAGTTTTCAAGTCCTTAATTATATTCCAGGAACCATATGTGAATTTCAAAATAACGGAAACCAGTAAGCAAAGATGTTCTTGTAGATGTGATTGTCATTCAATGTGACATGAATTATTTAAAGTACGTTAATGTTTTTTATTCTCTACGTCTTTTCAAAATTTCTTTAAACGTTGAATTGTTTTATATAGCTTTGCTCAATTTTATAGCCGACTTTTCCATTCACCTCCTTTGCGCGTAGACTAACAGCATAATTCGGTAACAATACGGTTATAACAAAAAATTTGCTTAAAATCCTGAGCTAGTTCGAAAATAAAAATTACGCAAAACCACTTTTAAATCAATACTGTAAATGTTTTGATTTGAACTAACTAGTAGAATATTTAATTTATTGTGATTAATGTGATGCATTTCCATTTCGTCAGTATTTCGAAAACTTCCTGATTTAAATTGTATTGTTCTTAACGTTTGTGCTTCGTTTCATAATTTTATGCGGAATGTAAGCAATACTTTTATGTACATTATTTACATAGCCGTGCGCACTGTTCGGTTTTAATAAGCATTAGCACTTATAACTTTTCTTATATTTGTTTCTAAGTTATTTCGTGGAATNAGCGCACTGTTCGGTTTTAATAAGCATTAGCACTTATAACTTTTCTTATATTTGTTTCTAAGTTATTTCGTGGAATCAGTATAATCCCAGCTAGTCGTTCAAGTAGTACGTTTTTGCCGTCTCACTGCTCTGGGTTCGTGTCCCTTGTGAGGGGTTTGGCCTTCGCGTATCATTTTTGATTGTTATTTTCACTAAGTCCCCCCGTTTGCCCCGTAAAACTGGCCAGTAACGCTGGCGTGCTCACGTAATGACTACGGGCCTGCATTCAGTCGCACTTACAGCGGCAAGAGTCCCCGTTACTCAATTTTGAGAGGGATCGGATAGACAGTCACGTGTGAATGTGGCCTTATGCATAGTAGAAACTGGCAGATCCCTTACCACGCGCAACGAGGAGCATTAAAATAACGCAAATAAATTTGAAAATAAAAAACAGAGACTTCCTGGACATGTTTGAGACAGCATATATAAAATCCTATGTGAAAATGCTACTCCACATACTGTAAAATTACGTCCATTGGCCGCGATCGCCCGGGTTTCATTGTCTTGTAGGAGGCATAGCCGGTACTGGTTCGAGTCCCTCCCCAGGCATGAGTCAGAATTCACGAGAACCGAGGCGGTGATCAAGGAGTACGATACCACTATAATCACAAGTGCCGCCTTCGTGGGCATTCCTGTGAAACGTAAGACAAACAAATACTAGTGGTATGCAAACTGGAATAACAACGATTCAAAGTCACTTTTTTTCTGGGTTCAGCAGGTGTTCACGATTCGGGTTACCCTGTTATTTCCCCTGCGACTGTATGAGCTGGGATTTTCGTGACTCGCTCGCGCTGGTCGACTTGGGAGGCGATCCGACGAAGATTCACGTTTCCAGCTAATTCGAAGTAGAGGAAAACACTTAAAGAGAGACCGGGACATGCAAGCCCTCTCGTCATGCCGGCTATAAGGTTAACAAGAGTCGCGTGACGTTCCCATTGGAGTGGGAGTGGCGTCTGTCGACAAGCAAATAACCACTCGCGGGATTGTTTCTCACAACTTGGGCCGGGCCGCCTTAACCCAATCACCGCTTACGTGTGACATACGTCGTTCCTCACATAAGTTTCCTAGTTTTGACTTTTCTTTTCCAAAAATGTCATCTTACTAACCTCTCTGGCTACCTGTCTTCGTGATCCACTGTCGGCATAAGCAATAGATGGTGTGTTTTTTTAAAAAACATATAACGCCATTGTAAATAAGCCATAAAATGTATTGCACGGTATTGCGACAGAGGAGGTGCCTGGCGTCTCTTTTACAGGAAAAATGGGAAACTCAATAAAGGCCTAAATGTTTTGCAAGAGAGGCTACGTGGAGTACGCCGGGCACGTAACCTAGAAGTTCAGAATCATCCCAAGATNGCCTAAATGTTTTGCAAGAGAGGCTACGTGGAGTACGCCGGGCACGTAACCTAGAAGTTCAGAATCATCCCAAGATGTATAGTCTGTTCACTGTGAAGAGACTTTTTAATCGCTACAAATATAACGATCTGCATATATATCTGCGTGTTAGAGGTAAAGGGTACCATGTAACATAAAAAAAATTGAGGTTTTGACATAGTTTCATTGTATTTTTTACGCTCTTTTCTGAGGTGCAAAGCACTATCAATTACGCGGAATAATAAGCGATTTAGTCTGCAGGGAAGGGCATTATGTGGGATTGGCAAAGCTCATTCCTATAAAATTCCATATTTGTGACGTAGTGCCTCTTTGCCTCCGATACACATATATGTATATCGACTCCTTTTAGAAAACGCAGAAAACTGTAAAACATGAAAACGTATATTCTATAGAATGTCTGTTACTTTTTTTTTTTGCGACGGATATTTGTAACGGTTTAATTTATTGTGTTCAGATAAGAATTTTAAATTCTTGTAAATGTAATTTAGCTTAAGAACCATAAGCATGGGAAATAACGGAGGGCCCCGGGGCTGTACTGGACAGCTACGTTTTGCAAGTAGCAGACAAAGCCACTGATCATAATAAATGTATCTCATATTGCATAGCGTCACATTTGTATACTCCATTCTCGGTTACTTCCAACTTTTCTGAAGCTCTGCTAAAGTTCTACTTACAGGATATCCCTCCGCGTCATACACACAAAACATAGACAGTTACACTAGAGGGCCAACGCATCGTATTCGTGCGCACTCAGTATAATAATATTTTGCAGAAGAACTATTTGTTACTAGGAATTACCCACACACCTATTTTCTTTCTGTCTTTATTCATATTAGTTGTACATAAAATATAAGGAACTTGTATGCTAACTGAAATATAAAACGCATATGATACGCTAATATTTAGGAAACTATAAGGCACTTGTATGTTAACATAAATATAAAACGCATGTGATACGCTAATATTTAGGAAACTATAAGGCACTTGTATGTTAACATAAATATAAAACGCATGTGATACGCTAATATTTAGGAAACTATAAGGCACTTGTATGTTAACATAAATATAAAACGCATGTGATACGCTAATATTTAGGAAACTATAAGGCACTTGTATGTTAACATAAATATAAAACGCATGTGATACGCTAATATTTAGGAAACTATAAGGCACTTGTATGTTAACATAAATATAAAACGCATGTGATACGCTAATATTTAGGAAACTATAAGGCACTTGTATGTTAACATAAATATAAAACGCATATGATACGCTAGATATTTAGGAAACAACCGGACACGTCGTGCATAGGGTGATTTTTCAAATATTTTATTCCAAAAGTGTGAATAACCGCGATTAGGTTATTAAAAAGAACCTGGCACAATCTTCCGTCACGATAACGGATGAGTCTCATCGTGTTTTTCACGGCGAACTGTTCCCTAGGCCATTTATGCACGGCGCTGTGAGGTAGAAGACGTCATCGGACAGGAGACAACAGCGGATGACATTCGTAGTTTGTGCAATGTGCAGAGCGAAAGACTGAGTTGCAGCTGTTAAGATTTGCGTGGAACTCAACGCAGGGCAGCCATCTCGAATTATGACGACCGCATGTCGCAGTCATATTCTCAATAATTTGCCGTCTCCACTTGGGGGAGAGCTCTACGAATCATCATAAGTCAAATTTAAATCCGATATCGCTGATCGTCTGTAGCTGATCAAGCTCGACTTCAAGTAGGTCTAACAACGCAGAGGCATCGTCGTGGCTGTGACGACGCAAACTTAGAGATCAGCTCAAGAGAGAATACCTGTGCGGTCCGCGCTGCAGTCGTCGAATTAAAGCGTGGCACATGGCCTAATGTTGTATCAACAGTATTGATGTTACAAGTACAGTAATGTTTATTTTATCTGTGAACCGTCAGTAACTGATGTTGATGTTAATGTAATACACCGTTGTGCTACAAATGCAAATGTAGACTAACGTGAAGTACTTTTGTAACAACGTCACCTCCTTTAGTGCACTGTCAACTTTAGGGCGGTGTTTATGTTGCGGCAAAACGAATTGTTTGCTGAATTGACACTTGTGTTGAAAATTTGTCTTGTATTTCCTTTGCTTTAAAACAACATTCCGAACAATTATTTTGTCACAAAATGAAATATTACCTATGAAGAAAACAATTACGGCAGGGGGGATAATCGAACCTGCGTCTTATATTCACGACTCTCTCCACTTAATGAATTCCAACGTCCTGCCAAATGCTGTATTTTAACATAGCTTACCGCGTTTCAAACTGTGGGTATTCTATAACATATAACGTCAAACTGCAGTACTCTTTCGTTTTGTGGAAATATTTCATGCTCTAGAAATGTATAAATATTTGACACACGTAAACTGCTTTGCAACGTTCCAGAGCTAATCTAACAAGTTACATTTAGTTTTCATTCTGTGCGTTAAAATAAAAAAATAGTGGTTTCATTTTACGAGGTTATCGCTGTTCACTAGTATCCGCCATTTTACAACGTCAAGTCATTGTAAACTTGTGTTGGCTGGACATTACTTTAGCGTCGCAGTTACACTGATATTTTGTTATTCCTGTTATTTTTTAACGTAATACAACATTTAGTTGCGGCAACGTTACTTAGAGGCTTTATTAATATTAAATATTCAACAGTGTATTTGCATTATAGTAATATGTATAAGACTTTGTCACAAAATTATAAATTCTACTGCAGCATAAACGTTCGAAGAAATGGCTCAATAGTAAAGCATAACTTCCTTGAGCTTGAGGAACTTGCTTGACAAATACATGATAATCTTTAGCAACATCAGTGCTAAAACCTCCAATATTACGGGAAACAGATCTTGAATAACATCTCCTCTTATAATGACGTGCAGACGGCATACTGGATGTGAACCACTGATTCAGTTCACAAGTCTGTGTACGGATAGTTACGGTGCTTCCGAGATTAAGATCAAATTTCCTAACGATAGGTCGCGTTGTCGTTGCAATTTGAACCGTAGTCACGAATTATTAAAATGTGAGGGTTGCATTAGACAATCGTTTTTTTATTTTGCATTCTTCCTTACAAAAGCTCTGCACAGGTCTTATTGCAATATTACCATAAGATTTTCGAATTTATCTGGCTAAAAATACTTTTTTTTTGGGCCGTGTTGAAATACCTCGAAATGTTACGTATACTATGCCAGAGTTTACTTCGGAGTTATTTCTGTTTCCATCGATGTATTTTTTTTTGTCTAAATCCACTTACCCACGGTACCTTTCCTGGGTGGGTGTTCAAAATCTTTTTTTTTTTAATTTAATAATTGAAGAGTGCCAAGCCGCGAATCATCGACTGTGCCCCAAAGCTCGTGATTCGTTGACTTCCGGCAATTGGTCACAAACCACCCTGTACCTGTTGTCTTTGTAGTTCATTCAGCTTGGTTTAGAACTACTGTGGCCGAGCCAATTTGCTGTAGATGTGCAATGGAAACAGTTAAACAGTGAGTTTAAAACGCGAGAGTTCGTCGTGTTCTGACTGTGCTGTGTAAACCTGCTGCCACTAACAAGACCGAAAGGGATGCTGAGATAGTGGACAGTGAGAAGTTATTTAATATTGCAGATTGTTGACGCGAATAATTTAATTTTAAAATGTTTGTTTCAGGGGGCATAGTAGAATACCCTTCACGCGCAATAAAACGTTTTTAAAGTGGAAATTATAGCCATTGTAATTGCATTAACAATTCTTCGTGTTTTAATTATCAACTATATTTACCTATATTGAGGTTGCCTTTCTTTGTGAATCCTTAGGTAGAATCCAAGTTATTGGACTCACGAAAGGTATTGTAGTATTTGCATAATTTTTGCGTGTACTTTTTAAACGAACGTCGTCTGGATTTGCATAACGTCCGCGCATATATCTGCATAACTTACCAATGTTAACAGGCTCTTGTTGGCCGTGATCCGTGCGATACTCTCTTTTTAGACTGGGCGTGGGTTCGGCAATTTTTAGCGATGCTAATTCGTTAGTATTGATGACTGTTTCCCCTTTCTGTGTATTTGGTTTTAACTACAGTCAGAAAGAAAATGTTCTGGAATGAAAACAAACAAACAAATATATTTCTGTGACATTTTTCCTTTCGGAACCACACGATTTGTAAATGATAGTTTTCGGTGCGTTTTCCGAGTTAACACCAGTCTCGTTCCCGACATAGCCCGAAGTAACTTATGATTTTAATATCTTGCCAACAGCCCAGCCTTTTAGTGCGATCGGAAGAGATTGTAATTAAACTCTAATTGCTCAACGCGACGAAATACGCATTCTCGCTCGTCGGGAGTGGCACGGCTGTGTCCTTTTCTTTTAACGACTTTGATGTAAAGTCTCCGTTTTCGCTCTCACGATCTCGCGCCATAAATCCGAAGTGAGGAAACGCAGCCCTCCTCCGGCAGCCAGTGCGATCCCAGCAATTCACAGTGACTCCAGTCGAGAACGAAACATTCTCACGGCAGGCCAACGTTGCCTGGGTACCCAGTCTGTGAAGTTTGATGTCTAGTGACTAGAAAATGGCACGTTTTTATGTTTGAACAATTCGCTACATGTTTGCACATACTTCTCTAATTTAATGTTGCAATTGAAAATAAGGAAAATTTTTTTTTGTGGCCGTAGACGGCGATTGGTTGAGCTGGAGGGATGACTGTCGCATCAAAGTTTCTTGGGCCGTGCAGTTTCCTAGTCTGCAATTAGTGCGCCGCTTAGTTGGAATATTGTGAAAAACACAAAATTGCTTTCGAGTGATTAGCGTGATGCTGGCCCTTTGATTACGCGAAAGCAGTTCAACTGCGTGCGTTGTTTTTGGTGTAAAACGTGCAACTATAGGACTATAAGCGGCAATACTTAATATCTTATTATTGGAACGTGTAGCAAAGTTCAGTGCAGTTTTATACTGCACTTTTGCTTATATCGGGATTGTATTGATTTTGTGACACAACAATTTGTAAAGGCCGTTTTTTTTTAGCAAAGTTGAAGGGCGCCAACATAAAGTTTCTAATCATGTTTAAGTCTTAGGGGTTTTTTTTTTTTTTAGGTTTCTTAAGCAAGAATTGTTTTCTTATTTTAAAAATAGATTGAGAACACGTATGATACTGTCGAATGAAAGTTCTCATTTCAAACTCTTTGCCACGCAGATCAATCAGGAAGGTTTAACAACAATTAATTTATTGAACAGGGAAATAATTCTGACGATTACCACTATTTTATTCATAGAACTTTAGTTCCAGTGTTTCAAGTTACCGTTCTTAAATTTCGCCAAGATAGTTTTGCAGTTGTTGCACATGGCGGGTGGTGCACCTGCCGAGGCAGGGCCCTGGTGTTTGCGGCCGTGTCCGAACACACACGGCGTGCACGCCCACATCGGGCGCACTGCATCTCCTCGTATCTTGCCTGCGCGCCGCGTGCGTATGTGTGTGTCCGCGCACGTATAGAGATGATCATCACTGGATGTGCGCACGGGACAAGAGTCGGAGGAGGGGGTGAGGGGGAATGGAGTCGGTGCGCGCCCCTCGTGGCTGGCCCTGTAATTTGTGGCGAGCGCGGGACCCGCCAAATGACCGGTTATAGGGTAGTGCCGTCCCCCTGCCCCCCTTAACATTCACCTTGTTTTCCCTTGCCACCCGACCTGTACCCTCCCCCCTGGTGCTTGTCCACCTTTTCCTCCAAGCACCTCCACAGTTACGTCTCTCGTTAACGCTTGTTGGGTGAGGGGGGGGGGGCAGTCTTTTGTTTGCCAATTTACATGTTAATGCAACCGGAGGACACCTCATGTCAACAGCCGAGACGGTCACTTGGACCTGTTAGTCGTGTCCCACTCCTCTTCTTGCCTCATTCCTATTTCCAGTCCACCTCATCTACTCGCTCTTCATTAGGCAAGGATCCACCGGCCGTGGGCCCGGCTCCGCATTCGGCGAACGAAGCGTGCGTGCGCAGGAACACGTAGTATTTCCACAGTTTTATATACGTTGGTGTCTCCGAACCGAGCTTGTCTGAGCCAGGCCAGCCTAATGTACGGAATGCGGCAGAGACTAATGCCGATGTGAGTTCTGTCTCGAGGACTGGACTGGAACCGTCACCTGCTCGGCTTTTCCACCGAGTGTTGGTGAGCCTTAGCGAAGCGTTCACCGAGAACCCTCCACTCCGGACGGATGCTGGGGCATGTTGGTCAGCGACCGTGAGAGACGTTGTCCAGATGTATCATTGCTATGTTAGCCTGCTATCCAGTCCGATCATAATTACGTGTTCGTGGGTTTTCAGCCCGAGACTAACTTTGGATGTCCACGACGTACCATTCAGGATGATTGTTAAGTGGGTTTCTGTTGTCTTCCGAAGTTCTGGAATTTCAAAGAGGAGAAATTCGCGGGAATATAAAGAACTCGCTGTGGAACAGGAGGTCTAATCTCGAGTTGCACTTGTACACGAACTGGTCGATCACGTGACCTTAAGTATCGTGATTTTCGGAAATGGTAAACTTGGGTCATGCGAGGCCTAAGTCCAGGCAGTCTAAGCGGGCACTCTATCGAGTAGGCACAGTGCGAGATAGTAATTTGTATATAGGAGTGCCATGCTAAAAAACAAAATGGCGGGTGTTGAAGTGGTCCACTTCTTGAAATTACACTATGTTTATGTGAATTTGCAAATTTTGAATTTAACGATTGTGTATACGACTTAATCACGGTTCAAATAATATTACACTTGTCATAATTAATATAATTTTATTTATTGAAAAATTATTATGTCTTACAGTGGCAAGTGGTTGGCTTGTCAAAACCCTAAGATTCAGAAATTATTTGAATAACTTTTGTTTGATTACACCATACTGCAATGGTGTAATCGTAAAATAAATTCTAGCCATGTATTAATTCATAAACATTTCTACTACTAACTATAAATTATCGAATTTTTTATCGTTTCACAGGTTAGCTAATAGATAAGAGGTGTGAACATAACATCGCGACAATTTTACCGAGTATAGCCGTGCCTGGAAAGTGGATGAAAATTCTTAAAATACAACAGATTTAGAAAAGTCAAACTCCCAGCAAATGAGTTAATTTTTTTTTTCGAAAAAGAGTTGAGCTGAAGGATTTAGGCGGCTCTTAACAACGAGGTCTTCAGAACCGATTAGGGTGAAATGAGGTGAAAATGGAGCAGGNTAATCACGGTTCAAATAATATTACACTTGTCATAATTAATATAATTTTATTTATTGAAAAATTATTATGTCTTACAGTGGCAAGTGGTTGGCTTGTCAAAACCCTAAGATTCAGAAATTATTTGAATAACTTTTGTTTGATTACGCCATACTGCAATGGTGTAATCGTAAAATAAATTCTAGCCATGTATTAATTCATAAACATTTCTACTACTAACTATAAATTATCGAATTTTTTATCGTTTCACNCTAGCCATGTATTAATTCATAAACATTTCTACTACTAACTATAAATTATCGAATTTTTTATCGTTTCACTGGTTAGCTAATAGATAAGAGGTCTGAACATAACATCGCGACAATTTTACCGAGTATAGCCGTGCCTGGAAAGTGGATGAAAATTCTTAAAATACAACAGATTTAGAAAAGTCAAACTCCCAGCAAATGAGTTAATTTTTTTTTTCGAAAAAGAGTTGAGTTGAAGGATTTAGGCGGCTCTTAACAACGAGGTCTTCAGAACCGATTAGGGTGAAATGAGGTGAAAATGGAGCAGGNCTGAAGGATTTAGGCGGCTCTTAACAACGAGGTCTTCAGAACCGATTAGGGTGAAATGAGGTGAAAATGGAGCAGGGCCGGAATGAGAGGGCGGGGGGAACGGAAGACCCCCGAGAAAACCCACCGATCAGCGGCATCGTCTGGCACCATTCTTTTCGAGAAGGTAAATGCAATGTGTTACAAGATGGAAACTGAACAAAAAAGAGGATCACATCTCACTTATTTGAGGCGGTGTAAGAATTGATTACTAAGTTATGTTGTTTTATATTATTTAACCTAACCAAGTAGCCATATAAAATGTTCATAATTTCCGCACAACATTGGCGACGTTTATAAAACAGCATGCAAATTTGTTACTTAATGCATTCATGCCATTGAATCTGTTGCAGTAACATATTTTTCAGTAATGATCTTCTGTAAAAAAAAAAAACTCACCATGTGTACGTGGCTGCTATTAAATCAGTAACCACATTAACTTTTCTCACGTTAAGGAACAGCACAAGGTTCGGGAGCGAATTGTGATTGGCTGATATACGGCAAAAACCTTTCTCTGCTTGTTTAACGTGTTGCAACATGTCAAAATAAAACTCGCCTACACTCGCATGGTACTCTCCTCCAATAAGGAAGGCATATGCAAGTCTTAGTACACATATTTGCAAAAAAAAATCTTTATCACCATGAACGAATTGCGCGAATACAACGAAGGTTGTCACACGAAATCTCCATAGCATTACATGTGTTCCATTTTCTTGTAATGCGATTTGCTTGCGTGGATGGGCCACTAGGGGGCATACGTGTCCTTCCGTCATTCATAGCTGCAAGACACCGAATAAGGCCTTAGTAGCAGTGTGAGCCACAGAGCCAACTTCAGTGAACACGCAGCATGCCCCGACGACGTACCTTTGCACAGCTGGATGAGTTTCAGAGGGGCCGCATCTTCGGCCTCCGACAGGCAGGTTGGACGTTTGAACGCAATGCACGCCACTTGAACCGTTCTGCCTATACTGCGAGTCGGTGTTGGGGGCAGAGGGAACAGGAGAGTACACTCGTCCGTCGAGAAGGCTCGGGTCGACATAGGCGGACCACCAGCAGGGAGGATCGTTTCATCGTGCGACAGGCTGTAAGCACTCTACGGGCATCGTTGCGCACCATACAGGGACATGTGATGGCAGTTGGGGATACGCCTGTGGTCACCAGTACCATATCCAGGCGGCTAACAGAGCGTGATGTATCGTCGCGGTGTCCCTTACGACGTCTACCACTACGAGATGAGCATCGCCGAGCACGTGTGACCTTCTGCCGGGAACGAGCTGCATGGCAGCGTGCGGATTGGCGATGAGTGGTGTTCAGCGACGAATAATGGTTCTGTCTGAGGGCCGCGGGGTCTGAGTGGTTAGACTGCTCGCCTCCCACCAGGGCGTACCGGGTTCAATCCCCGACCGGGTCACACTCGGATTTTTGCAAGTGGGAATCGTGCTGGACGATGCCGCTGGTCGGCGGGTTTTCTCTGGGATCTCCCGTTTACCCCGCCCTTTCATTCCGGCGCTGCTTCATACTCACCATATTCACCCTCATCAGCTCTCGAGATCTCGCTGTTAAGAGCCGCCCAAATCTCCCCACTCGCTCATTCGAACCCCAGGTGACTTTGCCTAGTCCATAAGGAACTTGTAAATAAACTATTTTTCTGGGAAATCATTGTTTGGGCTTATACGCGTGTTTTAGACGTATTAGTTTTTTAGAGAAGGGAAAAATAATTTATCTAATGTTGCAGTCTTTTCGTTTTCCCCTATTAGACAAATATGAAACTAAATAATTTGTGATGATGGCGGCCAAAACCACATGTTTACTGTTTTCCAGTGTACCCCGTCCCGTAAGATGATGGAGTAAAATAAACAGTTGGATTTTCCATCGCGTGTAGTACTATTCGACTGTTTTAGATCTAATACGCGAGGAATCCAGCTACGAGTGCCTTTTATAGTCGTCGGATACTACTTCCTAATTTACCGAGCGAGGTGACGCAGTGCTAAACCACTGGACTTGCATGCGGGTTCGATTCTCGGTCCGGCTATCCTGACTTCGGTTTTCCATTGTTTCCCGAATGCTCCGTCTCTAATGACCCCGCTGTTGACGATACGTTAAGCCCTATCATACTAAGCCCGTGTCATACTATGTTGTGGGATTTAAAAAGAAATTACTATGAAGTCGTTCTAAGCGGAACGTTGTGCTCGTCCGGCCGTTGAGGTCATGTTTCAGAATTTCAGTGTGAAGAAACTTATGGAATGCAGAGGTCTCTGCGGTTAGGTGGTTGGCAGGACTGTTCCGTAATGGTGCTTTAACTTGCGCGGTTGAGGACTCTAAATAAGATTTGGAAGTGCACAGGAATGGTAATGGACCCAGTTGTGCAATGAAGGTTGGACACTGGCTAAGTCTGGCACGTTAAAACCTACAAGTGCCTTGGCGAAATTATGGCTTCCCATAGGTCCCCGCTATGGTTTCCTTTGCGGCCACGGTGGCAGTGGCTGGAGTGGATCTAGAGAAAATCCTCCCAGAGAAAAAGGCAGTGAGCAATCAGACGTGCAGATAGAGCTTTGACTGGATCTCAGGTTGGTTTTGTGTTTTTGAAGGATCTCAGAACTAGGTGTAAGGTTTTCCAAGAGTGCCGAATACCAGAGTGAGTTTCGTTCTTTGGTCAACTGTTGGTCGGCGTGCTCTCGATCCCACGCCCTTGGAGGCCGAAGCACGGTGAGGCTAAAGGAAAGGTTACGGTGACAAACCAACCGGGAAGAAAATTTTACATACCCGGCTGGGAGTCTGTGATCTTCGACGTTCCAGTCAGGAATCCAGACCACTGGATCAGTTTGTTGAACTTGAGCCATCCGTGTATGTGTTACGAAGGTGGAAGAAACTATCAGGCCCAGACGAGGCTGTACATCGTGAACGTTATTATAGCTTTGTGGGGTAAAGGCACGTTCGTTCGGTCCGTTTCTTGGAGCTCTAAACATAAAAAGACGCAAAGTATGGTTTTCGTACCATATTTCTTATCAACCAAGCGCTTGCGTGGAGGAGCAGCACATTACGGGTTCGACGTTGGTGGCGCATTTTTTGTTGCGCTGTTATCGGCACTCTTCCCGCATCTCTGAAACCCTGAGTGCCAGTTATTAGTTTTATCGAAATTCCTTTACCCTTTCAGACCTGACCTCCGAAATATAAAACTCCTTTCTTTTGTTTTAACAACCTACAAATGATCTAGGAACCTTTCAGACCACTGGAGATTTGTAACTAACTCTTGTGTCGCCAACAACAGTTTTCGTGTAGAGGTTCCATTCGTACAAGGTGACTTTCAAGAAAAATAGGCCGTAGCTTCCATGACAAGTCGTCTCGTCGAGTTTGTGAATTAGTTCCGAGGAGAGTTTTCTTCTTGAAATTGGTTACAACCATTACTTATTTTTCTGTTCCGTGTGTAAATTGCAGTTATACCTCGATTAAATGGTTTTAAGGCTGTATAATTTAAACGAAGCCAAGGAAAAATTGAATTGTCACAGTGTGCTTTGAAGCTTGAACTTCTGGACATTTTTTTTAGAGACGAGAGAAATAGTGCAGGTTAAAAATAACTCACATTTTACAAACACGTTAAAGTTACCAGCGTGCAAATAAAACACTTAGGTATTTAGTGATTCTATCATAATAACTCACGCTTGGAGATACTACATAATAAGCATTTTAGCTGTGAAACTTTCACTAGTATTTGTTAATTTATCATGGCCCTGTTAAATAGAAAATGTATGAGTAAAATGGGTGAAAAATGAAACCATACAAGAATTGCTTTCNGAAAATTTTAATAGTACGAAACTCCTAAATCACGCAAATAATATTATGAACAAAAAAGAATGTACAATAGTAGAAGAAAATGGAGAAGTTTGGGACATCGGGACCTGGGACCGGAGCTCGGAGCTTTTCATGCTCTGTCATTTCAGTCGACCGGCCGCCATATTGTCCGCCATGATAAATGTCCTTGACCCCGATGACCTTTGACCTTAAAAATTCCAAAAAATATATTTAAAAGTTTATAAAAAATTATTTTTAATGTACATATTTAAAATTTAATTTTACAAAAATCTGTAAAATTAAAATTTTGAATGGTTGTGCTTGGAGGGGACAGGGAGCCGGAGTAGACTGGCTGCCATGTAGTAACATCATCCGACCGCCGTGTTGTATGTTGGTGACCTTGACCCTATTATCATGACCTTGGATGACCTCAAACCAAAATATTCGCGAAATTGTTTTAAAAATTAATAAAAAATTATAAAAACCATTAAAAATTATTTTTAATATAATCTATGTAATTAAAAAATTATTTAAATTTTTTACAAAAAATAAAGTTTCTAATGTTTTGGCTTAGAGGGAACGAGGGACTGGAACCGACCAGTCACCGTGTTATGACGTCACCCAACCACTATGTTGTACCCAGGTAACCTCAACGTTGACCTTTATCCTATAACCATGACCATGGATGACCTTGAAAACAAAAACTCGAAAAAAAATTTAAAAAATTGAATTAATTCATAAAAGTGAATGAGCATATTATATTACTGACTACTACCGCCATCTTGAATCCAGGTGACGTTGACCTTAACCCTTTGACCTTGAACCCGAAAATTCGTCAAAAACCCTAAACATTTCCTAAAAATTTATAAAAATTTATAAAATATATTATTAGCAATTATTTTTTAAAATTATTTTTAAAAACTTATATTTTCGGAGGTCTCCCACAGCACCACGTCCAGCAGACAATCAATCACATTATCTCTTATTAAAGGCCACATCCGCTTTGTAGAAGAACGTTTTTACTTTAATGTCGTCTCGCCTGTTGACATTCTGAAAGCTATCAGACGAATTAAAACCAAGGCTGAGGGTAATGACAGAATTTCAGTTTACATGATAAACCTAGCCTTGCCGTTTATCTTAGAAGCAGTAACTAAAACATTCAATTATTCGCTGATTACAGACAGCTTTCCAACTCAGTGGAAATCTGTTAGTAATACACATCCCGAAGACAAATAATCCTCAATATGCCAGTGTTTATAGACCCATAAGCATTCTTCCCACAATTTACAAAGTCCTTGAATATATTGCACACCGACAGATGACTAGGTACATTATTGAAAGTAACCTGATGGTCGACCATCAGTCTGGTTTCCGAAAGGGCTTTAGCACATGTACGGCTCTTCTTCAGGTCACTGATGACATAAAACATAACATGGATAACCGTTTGCTAACTATTTTGTCCCTATTATATTTTAGCAAAGCATTATATTACGTTGACCATGGGCTATTAGTTGCAAAGCTAAAATTATATTTTAATTTCTCCGAAATATCGTCAGAATGGATTAAAAGTTACTTGTTTGGCCGTTATCAGAGAGTTATCTGCGGAGAACAACAATCCGTTTGGCGCACAGTTAAAATTGGAGTTCCCCGGGGCTCTGTTGTGGGACCCCTACTATTTTCAATTTTTATTAATGACCTCTCTCAGCTACTAAAACATTGTAAATACCATCTTTATGCAGACGACGTCCAAATCTACCTGCCAGCATTCCAGTAATATTACGTCGTCAGTTGACACAATCGACCATGAATTGCCAAGCATCTTAGAATGGTCAATAAAGCACGGGCTACTATTAAACACTTAAAAAATCCCAGAGCAATATAATTGGATCCAAGAAACTACTCATATCACCAAACGTCACTAACACTTCTAATATAATGCTTGATGGCGAGCCGATTTCTCTATCAAAGTCCGTAAAAAACCTAGGTGTAATATTAAGTGAAACTGTAACATGGAGGGAAGATGTCACATCTGTAGACAAACAAATATCACTTTACATTCATTAAGAAGGCTTAAAAAATTTGCCCGCGAAATTGATGATGACTTTAACTAATCATTAATAATTTCACGCCTTGATTATGCTGATATAGTCTTCAGTGATCTGCGTGATGATCTAGCTCAGAGGCTTCAGAGAATACAAAACCACTGTGTACGTCTTATTTTTAATCTTAAAAAGAAAGACTATATCATCAAATACAGACATACTCTCTCATGGCTTGATTTAGAAAATCGACCATCATTGCACATGATCTGCTTGTTAAAAAATTTATTTTTAGCAGGGTGTCCTCGATACCTTTTGTCTCGTTTCTTACCACCCAATACTTCAAACACTCGTTCTTTCGATCAACAAAAGCTTCTAGTACCAAAACACAACTCATTGCTCGTTTCATCTTTCATTGTCACCGCAACCAAACTCTGGAATTGCTTACCTCAGGAAGCAAGAGATATAATTGCAATCACTAAATGAAAAAAAAATATGCCGGAACAGCTTGGTTACGCTATAAATATTTAAATGAACGTGAAATATGGGTTTGATATAAACAATATTTTGTGGAGGTTCCTCTTTTATAATACCTGTAACTTATTTGCTTTCTGCTTCATGCGACTGTAGTGACGTTTCTGATGCTTAGGTTATTGTTTAATTAATTAAATATACTGTTAATGTATGTTGGTGTGTGAATGAGCGTGAGCGAGTAAATGTTGCATTACTATTTTACTATATTTTTAGGTAACTGACATAATTTTAGTGTAGCAAACATAAGATGTCTTATATTGATTTTTTTTTTTTTTGTCTTTCTTCCCGTGTTTAAATAGCTATTTGCTGTGATTTTCTTTTCTTCAGAAATCCTCAAACTAAATTGCAGTTTTAGAATGTTTGCTAATCTATGTTATCTTGTAATTTATTGTTATAAATAGTAAAATTATATGTATGTGAATATATGTCATATGTGTATGGGGTTTTGTGTATGCGTATGCATATATGTATATACATAAAAACATAGGTACATCAAAATAGAAATCGTGTAAGTTCACTACTGAGCTTATTTTTATTTTATGTATGTTGCTTTTATATATTTCATATAAGCTACTTTCTAAATTTATAGTAGACATTAAGTTTTTTTCATTTTTTTTTTATTAAAGAAAAATAAGTGTTATATTTTATGTAAAGTGGGTAAGTGTAAGAGAAGGATAATACCTTAACTTCGCCACAAAAAATAAAGACTTATTATTATTATTATTATTATTATTATTGTATTAACATTCCTCTCTCCTTTACAATTTTTCTCATTTGTTAATTAGTCAGCATGTATCCACCCCCATCACCATTGCTCATTATGTTGAATGCACTCTACTAGCCATATTGGTTTTTTTTTCTTTTGTAATTTTTTTTAGTTTTCAACGCCTAGGTGATGTTAGTGTATTAATTATCGATCTAGTCGCCAGAGGTGCTGTCGATTTAGCCACCATGTTGGTTGTCGGCCTTGACCTTACCCCAATTACATTGAACTCGGAAAATCGAGAAAAATCACAGTCCATACAATTGTCAATTACTAGCTGGTCACATCAAGGCACCGTACCGACTAACACTACTAATTAATGCCTGACTCCACCCAAGACTAACTCCACCCAAGACTAACTCCACCCAAGACTAACTCCACCCAAGACTGGTTCCTGACGAGACAGCTCCTGACGAGACCAGTTCCTACAAAACAGGATAGACCAACCGACAAGACCAACCTTTCATACCATCCACCTATATAAACAAACGATGGTGTACAATCTCGAATAAAGTCTCCTAATAAGAGTCTCGTAGCTAACCTCTTCGCAGAATTTTCGCAAAACATTTGTACCAGAGCTGACTATACGAAAGGGTCATACTAACTTACCAAGTCAACTTACCAGACCAACTGACCAGGCCAACCAACTAGTTGCGAAACAGTCCTCAAAATTATTCCCTTCATTTCATTCGTTCGCCATTTAGAACTCAGCCGATTTTAAACAACCCTAGTAAGGCATAATACTTTAAATCAAACTATAACCCTCCTACTGCAAGCAGTCACATCAATTTGATCTAAAACAGACTCAAACACCACCGAATTGATAAGTCTTTCAGAGAAGCAGAAGTGACTTTATAATAATTAAACACATTACTATATACATACATTTTATTTATTTATTTACTTACTATAGACATTCGATCTTTATAATTATTTTGAAAATTTCATCTTTACATTTCTGAGATGTTTGCAGATAATGGATGGTAGCCAACAGTCTCATCTGATATAACCCCGATTCTTCAGATCATCGATGATAGAAGATATCTCAACAATGTGTGAGAGATCCCCGCGTTTTCGCAGATCAATCAAATATCTGACTATCAACAAATTCATTCGGGTCTTCGGGAAATATGTAACGAGCGTTATTGACGCCTTCTGCCTTCTTCATACCACTTGTCGAAGGAAACTCGTTGGTGAAATGTGTGGGAACATCGAGAGAATCATCATACTTCTCATAAGATACTTCATCAACACTGTCTTCATAGTCATTATCATCAATGCTGTTTCATGATCGTCTTTACCTCCTGTTTCATCCTCAATATCAAGTTTACTTTTCTTTGTAGGGGTCCCACAGTCATCATCAGCGTTTAGAGCCGACAACTGTTTATTCTGAAGTTCGTCGATTTCATGCGAACGTCTTGCAAGTGTACATTCCACACATACTGGCTCTACCAAACCATGCAGGTCTCTCATTCCGTCATTAGCATTAACTGTACCGTCATAATCGTCTGTGGAATCAGTGCCCATCCATGCTGCAGAGGGTATTGACGACATCACTCAAAAGACGAAGCCTTGCAATTCTTGATGTGGTTCTTCAATATATCACCTTGCATAAACTGCATGTGCCCATTGTCGTAATGCTTCATCGCGCGAAAATGACTCTTCGTACAGGCAGTTCTCTCATGTCACCGAGTATGGCAGCTTTTGCTTAAGATCTTTCCACAGTAGCAACACTGTTTTACATGTAATTTTCCAGCAGTGGGAGAAGGTACATCCATATAGGTAAGCTCTACACTAGACTTGGTGCAATCATTGACTTGTATCATCTTCATGAAAAGGAAAACCGAAGTCATTTCCGCAGTGGCAACAAGTGTGTCTACTTGGTCTAGTTATTGCTTTATGTATATATACTTATTAACACATTTCATGAGTGAGATTGAAGCATTTACATGCCTCCATTAAAAAGTACATTTTATCTAGTTCCTTGATCACATTACCATATAGTTATATCTTCAACAGTTTCTTCCAGAAAAGTTCTTCGCTCAGCTTTAAATCATGGTCACACTTAAAGCAGACAACTGACTCCTGCCAGACCGCGAACGTAAGAAGGAGAGCAGTCTCTTGTCTGCTACAGGATGGTCAAGATTTAGAACAGTTATGAAGAATGATGTTGGCGAATGAGTGTTCCCAGTTGCCATTTCACAGTGGTTCTCTCACACCATACCGGAATTTACAGTACCCCCGACGTCCTTTTGATTGTACCTGTAAACTAGGTATGCACGCTAGAAAAACAGGTTTCGTTGATTTCCATTTGATTGTGGTAAGAATAAAAATAGTTTTCGTTCAGTTTAATTGTGCGTAAACTACGCACGTCACAAACCATATGCTTGCATGATTTATTCTATTGTGCGTAAACTATGCACGACAGAAAACAACTGTCTTAGTAAATGTTGTTTCCTTTTAGACGATTTATCCAACGATGCAATAACGACCCCTGTTCCTAACGACCCCTGTTCCTAACGACCCCTGTTCCTAACGACCCCTGTTCCTAACGACCCCTGTTCCTAACGACCCCTGTTCCTAACGACCCCTGTTCCTAACGACCCCTGTTACCATTTGCAATTTCAAAGCTCACTCCACGTACCCTTACCTCCGGTATGTTCGGAGGAATGGATTTACTACCAATCGATGATTCATATAGGGTATAGTTATCAAAATTGTCTCGCGAACCCCCGTTTTGATACGGGTGCTGTGAATCATATTAGTCAGGCCAGAAAGACACACTGAGTTTTCGGTGTGTGGGATCTGGCTGCGAACATCTGGTGCACAGGCCTTAAATATTCAACTGAAGCTCTGCTTACGGTTTTTCGGCCTATGTAAGTGACTCACGTACCAGGTGATAAAAGTTGAATAGTTGCTATATTTGTGTTCCTCCTTTTTGCCTTGAGTTACATTAAGTCATGGCTGTAATTATATGAAATCCCGGAGTTCTCTGTGATTAACCTGGTTACACGTGGAGATCGTTAACACGGATAAACTGCGTAGTTTGGCGTTGCGATCTGTCGTAGCCCATCCCAAAAAAGTAGTAGGACCAAAGTTCGCGCAGGAAGGAGTTCGCACAACTTTGCTGACGTCACGAAGCAGGTTTGCTGCTGGTTGGGAAGATGGCGTGAGGGGGTTGGGGGGTTTGAAGCTCACGGCCCCACCTCCTTTGCCCNCCCACCTCCTTTGCCCAGGGCGGGGCGTGTCCATCTCGTAACGGCCGTGTAATTAACCCCTGGGCCACGCACAGCCGCCTGTCGCGCGCGGTCGCCGCCTCGTTGCACCGGCTGAAGTCTCAACTTAGCGGAGGAGGCGGCTAGCTGGTCCACAGCAGGCCTTGGTGCTTTTTCCCCCTCGTGATGTTGCACATTTGCTCATTTACTCGAGGCCACTCCTTAAGGCGGACTCACAACCAACCGTCGCATCCGTCAGCCGCCCGTCCATCCGGCGGTCACGTGACCTTCAACCAATCGCAGGACAACTTTTTTTTTGCTATCCGTCCATCCGTCAAATATTTCCCAAACTTTAACTTTCGATGGATCGACGGATGGCATTCCGTAGACGTGAATACGCACTTTGAAATAAAATGTAAGGCGATGGATCTGTGTATATTATATTTGGTGGTAAATTCAGGAATTTAATATGTAAATAATAATTCAGAATAAATTATTATCACATAAAATATTACCTCCCCATAATGTTTTTCTCTTGAAAATGTATTTACAACCAAATATACCTCCAACTAAAGAAATATCACGATGTTAAGTTGTCACTTTGAAATTTTGCCGTACAGAAGGATTGACGGACGATGGATTGTTGTGATTCGCTTTCAACTGGCGGACGAAAACACAGACGGATGACTGACTGATGGACGGGCGACTGACAGGTGCAGCAGATGGTTGTGAGCCCAGCTTTACCGTCTAACACGTTATTCGTGGTCGAGTTCCAACTTCGCTGTAGTTACAAGGTTGCTTCACACCTGAAAAAAAGTTTTACTCCACCTGTAGTTTGGTTCGGTCATGAAGGATGGTCGCTGGGACAGTTTTAATGAATCGTTGGTTTTCTTCGTTAAGTCAGACGTGGTGTTCTGTACAGTGTATTTTCATTACATACTTCTCTTGGGCTGTCAGCAACTTAGTAACTCAGAAATCCCGATGATGCAGAACTGAGAAAGCTGACCTCATTTTTTCTGTCCCAAGAATGTCACAAGAATGACCCTTCACAAAAGGGGACTGATTGGTACCCACAACACTATCTATCGCGACCCTTTTCTGCCTTAATTCTCTCTAATACAACATATTAAAATTAAAACTGCACACTTAACATTATTCCTNATCGCGACCCTTTTCTGCCTTAATTCTCTCTAATACAACATATTAAAATTAAAACTGCACACTTAACATTATTCCTGAAATATACATTACACAATGCTAATAGGTACGAGTAGATGGTAATTTTAACCTAATTCCTATGACAGTTCTAAAAAAAACCATTATACATTATATTTAAGTAGTATATTCCATTAACTACAATACGGCCATGACGCAGAGTGGCCTGTCATATTAGACGAAGGCCTAGGATTCTTTCAAAACAGGATTTGTATCTTTGATTCAGTTCGCTATAAAAATAAGTGCAAATTACACATGTAAATGTTTGTGTGTGTAATTTGTAAAAACTACAGTAAGCGTAATTTTACACAAATCTTCTTAGTAATCCAGAGAGTACTACAAGTATTTGGTAATGATACATTAATGTATGGCTTAATAAACACAATGTGTTGTTAATTTACACATTTTGAAGCATGTGTANATCGCGACCCTTTTCTGCCTTAATTCTCTCTAATACAACATATTAAAATTAAAACTGCACACTTAACATTATTCCTAAAATATACATTACACAATGCTAATAGGTACGAGTAGATGGTAATTTTAACCTAATTCCTATGACAGTTCTAAAAAAAACCATTATACATTATATTTAAGTAGTATATTCCATTAACTACAATACGGCCATGACGCAGAGTGGCCTGTCATATTAGACGAAGGCCTAGGATTCTTTCAAAACAGGATTTGTATCTTTGATTCAGTTCGCTATAAAAATAAGTGCAAATTACACATGTAAATGTTTGTGTGTGTAATTTGTAAAAACTACAGTAAGCTTAATTTTACACAAATCTTCTTAGTAATCCAGACAGTACTACAAGTCTTTGGTAATGATACATTAATGTATGGCTTAATAAACACAATGTGTTGTTAATTTACACATTTTGAAGCATGTGTAANTTTGGTAATGATACATTAATGTATGGCTTAATAAACACAATGTGTTGTTAATTTACACATTTTGAAGCATGTGTAAAAATACATCCACTCCCTCTATTAAAACCTTAAGTTGTGTATTTTTAGTGCTACATGGTCGTTGTATAAATACTCAATGTCGGTAAATTTACATTGTTATGTATAATTTGCAAAACGAGTACATTATTTGTAATTCTGCACTAATATTCCTAAGAATTCAAATATAAATACAAGTATTTGTGTTATAACATGCGATCTAGCGGTAGGGAGTAGAACTACTTTCGTGTGTATTCAAGAGGAAAACTTAAATCCCGCTGATGGAATATGCTGGCTTTTGTATATAACTACCCATTCTATATCTGAAGTAAATTGTTACCCATATTTTGGAAATAACTCTGTTAAACTATCAGGTTACAAAATGGAGTAAAATAAAATGAAATTTGTATAAATACACACACNTTTGGAAATAACTCTGTTAAACTATCAGGTTACAAAATGGAGTAAAATAAAATGAAATTTGTATAAATACACACACAAAGTATGTGAATTAACATGATGTAGTTGTAAAAGAATATATTTTGATGGTAAAATTGCTTAGTACAACAGTGAAAAATGTACAGAAATTGTATAATTACAATTACCGTGAATCTGCGATTTTCCTTTTTTTGTATGTGAGAAAANTTTGGAAATAACTCTGTTAAACTATCAGGTTACAAAATGGAGTAAAATAAAATGAAATTTGTATAAATACACACACGAAGTATGCGAATTAACATGATGTAGTTGTAAAATAATATATTTTGATGGTAAAATTGCTTAGTAAAACCGTGAAAAATGTACAGAAATTGTATAATTACAATTACCGTGAATCTGCGATTTTCCTTTTTTTGTATGTGAGAAAATACATAGTGGTGAATTACAATCACGATGTCTGTGTAAATTTACTTGCATTGCAAAGAAAATACACAAATGTTGCAGTTAATTTTCCGCTACATAGTAACAGTAATTTTACACCATTCTATGTAAAATTAGGTGTTCAAGGTACATGTTATTTTACTAATTTGTAGGATAAATTCCCTTGGATTTAGATTTAAAAAAACATTGGTATATGTATGTGTAAAATTACACCGACATCAGTGGAGGCACAGCTGCCACATATACATTTAGTGTAAAATTACACCTTTTTTTTTTTACAGAGTAGGAGACACTTTCATATGATTTGCTGTCTCATCACTTATTGTCTGCTTACGAGCTTCCATTATAGCCCTACTTCCACAAGAGGCACACATTACGTAAATTTATATTAGGGGATCTTGCAATAACATAGTATTGTGGTAATAAAATACGCTTGACTGTATGGTCCAATAAAGCCTGTAACTGGACGTCTGTCCTGCTCTCTGCGATATACAGTAAATTACTGTTTGAGGTGGATAACAATGATTTTTTGCTTGTAAGACTTTCTTGCAGGAAGGATACAGTTTACGGTGGTTTTCTTTGCTCGATCGGAGTCTTGGTTCAGATTTTTTGATAATTTTTTTATTCCACCAAAACAGAAAGTGCAGCATCGTCAGATAAAGTACTCTGCTTTTGACTGAAGAGGTTTTCAGTATTTTGGTGTTCCGTGTTGCTTCTTTCACCGCTGTAGAAGCGTCTAATTGTCCTTCTGACATTAAACTCATCTGGGCAGCATGTGCTAACTCTTTCGAGGTGAATGTTGATCGTATGTTTTGGTCCTCCTCCGTTTTGTCCTTTCACTACTAGACGCAAACTCCGAGTATAGACGACTACCCTTTTTGACCGGCGCCTGCTAAAATGTAACTTGCACCTGGAAACATACTAGCCAATTTCGCCAAATCTTTGTATTTTTTTGTAAGGGTTTCCTGTGTCCTTTTGGCTTTTTGCCGGTAAGTTCGGTATCTGTAAATCAGTGCTGAAAAGGATTCTTTCGTACCTTCGCGTACATGTACCACAAGTCCACTTTTTTCAAAACTTGTTCTTTTAAGATGTTCCATTATATATCAGTTGAGCCATGTTTCAAATACTCTTTGACGATTATGAAAACAATTACTACTTAAGTTATGTAGTATTCTTCCATCATCATAGCTTATAAAGACAGACAACGTAGTTCTTACATAATTACCTGCATCATACATACTTTAGACTAACACTTCAAATTGTGTCAAAAATATTAACGGTGTGCCCTTTCGGTGGTATTTTACTTCCTCTGACAAATACACAGTCGAAGAACATTATTATGACCACCTGTTAGTATCCAGTGTACCCACACTTCGCAGCACGGGCAGAAGCTAGACGAGCCGGCAGTGACTCAGTCAGGTGCTGGTAGGTCTCCACGGGTATCTGGAGCCATGCTGTCTGCAGTGCGTCCCACAACTGTAGAAGGGTGCGTGGCGGAGGAGACAGACAGCGAACACGACGATCGAGGTGGTCCCACAGATGTTCAATTGGATTGAGATCGGGGTGGTTTTTCGGGGCCAGGGACGAACTTGGAAGTCTAGTTCATGCTCTCCCAGCCACGTGCGGATACTTATAGCCGTGTGGCAAGGCGCATTATCCTGCTGGAAGAACCCATCCTTCCGAAGAAAGACAATTATCATGTACGGGTGGACGTGATCGCTGAGGATGTATTCATAACCAAATCGATCAAGAGTGTCTTTCACACGGATGATGGGATCTATAAAATACCACGAGAACATTCCCCAGACCATAACACTACCTCCACCGCCTTGTGTTCGTCCAGTAATGGATGCAGGGTGTCGGTTCTCCGACGTTTCTCGCCAGATACGCTGACGTCCATCCGCTCTTTGCAGCTGAAAACGTGACTCGTCGGAGAAGGCTACCCGTCGCCAATCAGCAACGGTCCAGTCGCCATACTGTCGAGCAAATGTCAGTCGTTTTCGTCGATGCACCTGTGTTAGCATGTGTGCAGTCACCCTCCGTCTATTCCGGAGCCCCATTCGCAGAAGGGTTCGCTGAATTGTTGCGGTAGAAACTTGTCTGGATGCCCCCGGGTTCATTTGGAGGGTGAGGTGTTCCACTGTAGCCTGTCGGTTGGCCTTCATGCACCGTCGTAGTCGACGTTCACCTCGGACATCATTGGCGCGTGGAGCTCCGCAGTTTCCACGATGGTTATTCCCGACGGTGCCATTCGTCCACTCACGATACACCTTTTCCACAGAGGCAACAGTTCACAAACGTCGCTGTTTCCGAAATGCTGCCCCCCTTGGCCCGAAACCCGATGTTCATCCCTTTTTGCAACTCGGTTAAATCGCTTCCGTGACCCATGACAGCAGGAAGCGCAATGTGTACAGCCAGCGTGTCTGTCGCATTATATACCCTCTTCACCAGCCCACGTCACGGGCCATACGTCATGAGCTACGCGCTGCAGATGGCACTTCTAGCAGGTGGTCATAATAATGTGATTAGANCGCTGCAGATGGCACTTCTAGCAGGTGGTCATAATAATGTGATTAGACTGTGTAAATGTATATTACAGTGACATGCATATAACTTTTTGGACAGATTTTCGTCACAACACTTTCGTGGTTTAACCCTTTTCATATACTGTCAAACTATACTAAGGAAAATGTATTTGCATCCAATCAGAGCACCGCTGTGTGAATAAAATAGTTACTAGANCACTGTCAAACTATACTAAGGAAAATGTATTTGCATCCAATCAGAGCACCGCTGTGTGAATAAAATAGTTACTAGACAATGGTAACCTACGGGCACAGCAATGCTTTGTGCATTACATACGACTATAAAGTGAAGTTTAATGTGTAGTTAGATCTTCGTGTTATATGGTATTAAAATGTACCTTTCATTCAGGTTGAAATTTGTGTGTGCCATAACATTAGGTCGTTTTCGTAAGGGTGCAAATTAATGCCTCTTTTTAACTTAATAGGATTTACATTTGTGTTTTATATGTATAAATATATTTTATACATTCCTCCAGGAGTTATTTCCATGCCGTCGAATTAACAATNACATTTGTGTTTTATATGTATAAATATATTTTATACATTCCTCCAGGAGTTATTTCCATGCCGTCGAATTAACAATGATCACTTCAAAAATGTTTTCCGTGCTCTTAATGCACAATGTGTGCACCCTAGATGAAGGTTACCTTATATCTGGAATGTATGGTAGCAGGCATGAGGACTGGCAATTTTAATNGATGTGTGCACCCTAGATGAAGGTTACCTTATATCTGGAATGTATGGTAGCAGGCATGAGGACTGGCAATTTTAATTTACTAGTTCAATGAGTTAGGCATTACTGTACCCATTCCTCCGTTCCATTTTCCTGGAAGCAGTGTTTAATTTGTCAAAGTTTTGACTAGCTTTACAGGATTTGGCCGCAGTGTTCGAAGCGAATAATAAACATTCTAGGTATATGCTATTCACGGTTAAATGAGTACTTTTGAAAGCCCTCTAATTTGGAATAATAGCCAATAAGTGTACTTTAATTTAGCCTTAACTTCCAAGGTTGACTTCCCAGTGCAGTGGAATATACACAGTATGTGGCTGAAAGAAAAAAATAACTAGGGCCTCAAACGTGCTCACTTTACCGTGAACAGCATATACACGTTTTTAGCGAGGTTTATCGTACACTCTTTATATTTTCAATATAATAAACAAATCTTATTTTTACACTACAAAACAAGGAGTGGAAAGGATGGGTTTTTTAAAGACTACATACATTCTAAACATTCTAATAACTGTTTCGAAATACATTATTTCCGAACTGTGCTGTAGCTACGAGTTACCTCACAGTTCGTGCGGGGCTTCGGAAAGCCAATAACCTTGACGCTACACCACTGTGGAAGACATGGTGGCTTATAGGGTCAGAGTTAATGCCTTCAGGCACAGACTATATGATGCCTGAAGGTNAAGACATGGTGGCTTATAGGGTCAGAGTTAATGCCTTCAGGCACAGACTATATGATGCCTGAAGGTTAAGGGGTTTTGTAATAATGTAGACTTTGGCTGTTTCAATTTGAAGGACGAATATATTGTCTCGAGTTTAACACAAACAATCTACAGAAACACTTCCGAGGTGTGGTACTCTAAGTTTGGCTACTCGTATTAACTGGGGCGACTTCGTAGTGGAGGGGCTTCTCTGGACGGCGTACTGTATACTTATCTCTGCTGCGGGTGCTGGTAAGCTGTCATCTGGGGATGAGCTCCGGCGAGTTGGGTGGCCTTTGGAACAAGGCCCGCGTATGTAGTCGGCTGCGGACTGCGGCTCGGACTCGTGCTCACGTCTTCTCGCGATTCCTTGACGCAACTCTTCCCTCGGCGCGGTGATAATGAACTGTCACCCCACTTCTCTCGTATAAGGGTTTATATGCACGCCAGCCTTCCTCCTTAAGTGTCGGCACATGTGTCTANGGCCAGCGTCGCTCTAATATTCCTAAACCGTCACACGTTAACCTTATTGTAGCATTCGGTGTAACCAACCTACCCAAACCACACCGGAACTAAGTTAAACTAGAACACAGGATTGAGTCACAGATGTTCAGTGGAAACTAAATATGTTTGCGAGTTAATCATGAAAGGCAAGAAGTGAGCGTCAATGTGCCTCAGTATTAACCTGGAACAGTCCCATTCACTAATACAGTCCAACACTGTTAGAAAAAGTGTCCGTAAAATTACAGAAAGTACTGGTTACAAATTATCCAGACATCTTAATTAGGCCGTCTACTAGAGACGAAGACTCGAGGTGTTAAAGTAATAAGTAGGCCTGTATTAGCCCCCACCGCGTAGCTTTAAGAGACGTTAGCTAGAACTCGTGAGACGTCCGTTAAATTGCCATTGAACTGTATGCTACCACCGTAAGCCATGCGCTTACATATAGGGAAGACTTCACGCAGAGCTGCTGCGCAACATAAACAAATATAGTTGCGGCCTGGTGGCTAAACAGGCAGCTCGCCTGGTGACGAAATCGAGAAAATAGTGCTACCTAGTCATTGAAAATAGAATCCAATATGGAGGGCGCCAACAGCACCACCTATACTCTAGAAACACAAACAAGTATGGCTGCCGCCTGGTGGCTAAGTAGGCGGACAAGATGGCCGCCAGTGGACCGGAATGACGGAGCATGAGCAGCTCCGACCTTCCGATCCTCCATCCCCTTGCGCCAAACTTCTATATTTTCTACTACCAATATATAATATTTGTTCTAGACATCAAATCGAACCGGAACCATATTTTAAAGAAACGCCCTATTAAACTGTAGATTCCTACATTCTGCAGAAGTATACAGTTCTTTACGCAGCCTTGTTACTAATAAACTTATTTAACTACCCACTTTATTATGGAAGCTAGAAATTCTAGATAAATAATTTTCTCTGTATCACTTGTGGCATGAGTGTTGCGAGCTATAGTGTTCCAACCTTGTTATTACCTGGATGTTTTTTCGTAGTTGAAAAACAAATTAGTCTAATTTACTCATTCTTTTTTCGTACGTATGTATGACAGAATCTGAAGTGTAATTAAAGCAAAAACGAACAGTAACTTCAAATGCTAGGGCTGCCCAGTACCTATAACAATCAGTTAGTCCTCACTAGATTTTTTTGCGTCAAGCAGGTGGCAGCCAGAGTTCTCAGTTTCACATGCACTTTAAAGTCATAGTGCCCCCACGGCAGGGTAAATGCATCGGCACAGAGGCAAAATAGAAAGAATATTGCACATTTTGAACAAAAGGTGAAACGTCGCAGACAGTTACTAGCAAGCCGCATGTAAGGTTTTTTTTTACGGTGACAAGAAAATATCCTCGCGTTTCAAGATCACAGCCTAAATACAATATGGTGGATTATTATTTTAATGTTGGCACCCATTTTTAATTCGCACAATATTTTTATGCAGAAATAATGTTTGTATTCTCTAACCGTTAGTTGTGGGTTTATCTATTAAGTTGATAATAAAGAGTTTAATTACGAAGATAGAAACAGTAACTCAGGAATCTTGAAAATTGCAAGATAATCAGACAAGGTACCAAGCATATTTTAGGAAGTGTGGTCAGTTGTCTTTAATTCGATGCCAAAACATTATTATTATTTTCCTTGTTATTGTTATTACTCCTACGATTCACGGTTTCTTACAAGTATTCTGAAGCCCTGGTAAAGTTCTACTTCCAGGATATCCTTCCGCCTTAAACAAAGTTTAACCGAGTCTAGAAAATTACACCAACGGGACAGTGCACCGCATTCTTGCGCACTGAGTGTAATACTATTTTACATAAGAACTATTTCTTACTAGGCATTACCAACACACTTATATTCTCCCTGTCTTTTTTCATGTTGAATAGAAATGAAATAATATAATTTATAGATAGAATATCTGTAACAGTTCGATTTAATAAAAAATTAAGCATGTTTATTTTAACACTGGTTTAAAACGTTTGTGATACATGAAATATTTAGGAAACAGCCAAGCACGTCATACAAAGGGTGCATATCTGTTCACGGATGCTGTATAAGCGTTCGTGACATGTAAAGGAAAGTTTAACCACATCAAATTATTTACGCGATGTTGCAGTTAAAGTAGTGTATCAAATATCAAAGGCCTTATAATAAGGGTAGTCCGTGTATTTCGAAATAAGGTTTTTAGTAAATAATTTATCTGGTTTTATTTATATTCGTGGTAACAGTAGGGAGTTTCACGCTTTGCACAAGTTAAGTTTTATTGATCATCAGTAAAACCCCGTGAATCAGTTGAAGCGTAATGCGCTGTTCAATGTTGGATTTATTTTTGTTTTACCATAGCTTTCATTTCAGGTCAAATATTTGAAAAANCTCCCTGTCTTTTTTCATGTTGAATAGAAATGAAATAATATAATTTATAGATAGAATATCTGTAACAGTTCGATTTAAAACGTTTGTGATACATGAAATATTTAGTAAACAACCAAGCACGTCATACAAAGGGTGCATATCTGTTCACGGATGCTGTATAAGCGTTCGTGACATGTAAAGGAAAGTTTAACCACATCAAATTATTTACGCGATGTTGCAGTTAAAGTAGTGTATCAAATATCAAAGGCCTTATAATAAGGGTAGTCCGTGTATTTCGAAATAAGGTTTTTAGTAAATAATTTATCTGGTTTTATTTATATTCGTGGTAACAGTAGGGAGTTTCACGCTTTGCACAAGTTAAGTTTTATTGATCATCAGTAAAACCCCGTGAATCAGTTGAAGCGTAATGCGCTGTTCAATGTTGGATTTATTTTTGTTTTACCATAGCTTTCATTTCAGGTCAAATATTTGAAAAAACATGGCTGTCATGGCATAGAACATTATTATAATATATATTTATAATTCGACAGTATTTGGCCATGTTTTTGTTCATCTGTAACCGTAATAAACATAAACTCATATATTATTTTTCAATTTTAAATGAGAAAATACGGACTAAAATTGGTCTATTCTCGTTTCAGGAATTATGTGAAGTAGTTCTGTATGTGATAATAAAGTTTAGAATATTAAATCTTAACAGTGTGTTGATGGCTCGTCTGTCACGAGCACCTGCCATAAGGAAACGCGTGCGATAATGCTGCTCTACGAGATCTATGTGGATTAATTACTGCTGTTATGGGCGTGGCGTCTTACCTGGGCGCGTGTGCCCCGTCGGACTGCTGGCCCCGCCGCTGACGACGACGGCGGGCGTGCTGAAGGCATACTGAGCGCCGGTCGCCTTGCTTGGTTTACCTTATTGGGTCGCTCCCCCCTTGCTACTCCCGGGTGTCTTCACGACCGTCTGGAGGCATGCATGCAGCATGTGACTAACCTTGGGTGCGCTGTCTACACTTCATGAACGACGGAAAAACTTGCAGAACTGGACGTTGAAGGGATATAAAGAATGACTTCTCTTGTTGGGGAAGAAAAGCATTGAGGGACTTTGCTAGGGTGGAACTCTGTACCTTAAGGTTGTGGAGAGGGGAGACTGCCTAAATCATGTCATAAGTTACGTGGTAATTTACCCTACGGGTTTATTTTTCATTTTTTTTATTGTAATATTATAATGTAAATTGAATATTCAAGCCGTGTTTCGCTGTATAACTAAGGGGATTTTCATGTAACTGTTCTGTAACTTTTATTTGGTTTTCCAATTGTTCTTTTGAATTAATATTTTGCTGATCATGGATGGCCGTGGTGTAATTTATATGGAGAGTTTAATATAATTTCCATAGAAGTGGAAACCCCAAAAATACATTAAAAAAAAAAAAAGTTATTTACCATTTTACTTTGCAAACCCAAACTTAAAGTATTCCTTAACCCCACGACGTGGTGGTATCTTATTTCGTTGGAAAACGTGTTCCACTGGAGGAAGTAGAGATGGAGTCCCTGCCTCGTGCCCGCAAGCTACCGCCGCAACAGCAAGTTAAAATAAAGACAAGATGGCAGAGATACCACCAGCTTAATTGAGCTGTTGAGTGCGCTGGGGTGAATGCGAAGTGAAAGCGGCTAGGAAGGCGGAGGGACCAGCGCACAGCTGGCGAGGTGCTAAGGCGCTCGCAGGAGGAGCGAGACGTGTAGTGTCGCCTCTACTGTCAACCTGCTCCGCGGGGGGAGCCCGCTGCCTGCCTGGCCGGCGCACAGACACGCTCGTTGTCAGCGCAACAAAAGAGCTGAGAGGCTCTGGTCACGACCGCCGCCCCAACTGCGGTAGCTCGCTCCCTTGTCAGTCGCGGAGCGAGCTAACGAGCGGTTGTAATGACCTCGCCGGTGGAGCCTACACTCTGCCGCCGCTTCACTTGTAGTTCGTCGTCTATACCCTGCCTCGCCTTAACACGACTACGGACTGCGTTGCGGTGTGTTTGGAATGCACGAAACTTCTTTACGTGCGTCGCAAGTTCTCGACTACGAAAAGAAAACACACTTGAGACGAGGCACTGAGAATACTTTCAGGACACCATTAACATTACAAACACTATTCCCTAGCTCTCCAACACAGCTAAAAACTAACTTTTCACACTGCCTTATCGCAAAATGTACTCATCTGAAACACTCGAAACTAGTATAGAGACATGATACTAAACTTTGCTACAGACTTTGCGCTGATAAAATGATAAGGTCACCGCTCAAGGTGGAGCACTAGTTACAGTTCTGTTGGCCTATCGTGATGAAATTTCGTATACTACTTTGTTGAGATATTTTTGTTGTGTATACCTGATTGTATTCACTTTTTTAAACTTTAGTAGATATATTTTATAATCAATTTCACTAATCTGTGGCTTTATATTAAGAGACCTGTTGAAAATGTGTGTACGAGGTTTTGATCATATGCACATACAACCTTCTGCTTTGTTGTGATGAAATTTGGTGTACATAATAAACATAATTTTTATTATTAAATAATATTTATTTGCGCCTCTGCATAAGGCCAATGTGCGGACTTCAGAGAAATTATCCAAAATACATTATACAAAACTTGGATACAGATAAAAATAGGATATGACACTTTCAAGTCACGATGCTAGCATTTTATGACTANACATTATACAAAACTTGGATACAGATAAAAATAGGATATGACACTTTCAAGTCACGATGCTAGCATTTTATGACTAGAAAACACCTTTACAGCATATGAGAAAGCCAAACTAATGATTAAAAAAAAGTCACATTTTCGCTGGCGATCAGTGCAGGCTCCTATGAAATTGCTTCTCACTCTGCACATACACAGTGGGCCAAGGTAATAACTACGGCATAACAAAGAAGAAANACATTATACAAAACTTGGATACAGATAAAAATAGGATATGACACTTTCAAGTCACGATGCTAGCATTTTATGACTATAAAACACCTTTACAGCATATGAGAAAGCCAAACTAATGATTAAAAAAAAGTTACATTTTCGCTGGCGATCAGTGCAGTCTCCTATGAAATTGCTTCTCACTCTGCACATACACAGTGGGCCAAGGTAATAACTACGGCATAACAAAGAAGAAACAATAACTAACATTTTTACTGCTGCCACACTTCAATGCAGTGTGCGAAAATGCCAAACTAACGCTCAATAAAAGCATAACTTTGGTAGTTTTAAAGACAATTGTGTTCCTTTTTCAGGACTTTCCTCCCGTCTATGCAGTGCTGCTGGAAATGGTGGTAGTGGCGATTGGCGAAACTTCTACCAGGCGAGTGGCCAGCAGGGTTCAAAGGTGGAAGGAATGGGGATGGCACTTAGCAGGCGGCTCGTTATCTCTTCTCACAGTCGGATTGTTGTCTGGGAGTGAATGCTTCCCTGCCTATTTGCGGTTTCTGCGGCTTGACTGGTGGACGAGCCAGACTGACACACTGTGTTCTACCTACAATGACCAGTCTCGGCGCTATGTTTTACCAGACTTGGATCATTTGCATGGGCTTGCAGCACGATTAAAGTACTGCAATATGTTTTTATGGAAATGTACATTGCTAATTTAGTAAAGGAACTCGCGCAGCATTGAGTTTTACATTCCCAGGTTACGTTAAGGTTAACTAGAAGTAGCAGAACGTCTTGATTTNAACTCGCGCAGCATTGAGTTTTACATTCCCAGGTTACGTTAAGGTTAACTAGAAGTAGCAGAACGTCTTGATTTTACTTATTTTAGTAAAAACAGAATCACTTGATTGCTAATCATTTGATAGTCATAAGTCACCCTGGGAGTGGGTTCCCAGCCATCACTGGATCTGTTTTCTCTAGATGTGAGCTAGCGTGGTCATAAGAAGGACCACAAGAATTACAGACCCAGGAGAATGACTGAATAGAAAAGTTAAAAAGAATTCGTCCGCAAAAATATTCAGTTTGCAAACATTTGCGTGTACAATACATTTTTGAAATATTTAATTTAAATTTTTGACATCGCCAAATAATATCTATTGAAGTACGAGGGGTGGCTATAAAGTATAGAGACCGGTAAGCAAAAGGTTGTTTAGTGCCAAATAGTTACATCCTACCTTTTATCTTCTTCAACATACTTCCCTCCCCTTATTTGTACACGGTTGCATACGTATCTTCCACTGTCCAAATAATGCTGTAGCTAATAAAGTGTCGCCATCTTCAACAAGTCTATCTTTTTTTCTTTCTTTTCAACAGAAATAAAATGTATTCCTTTCTATACATTTTTACTTGGGAAAACTGATATAAGTCGTCACACAGTACCATATTTGGTGAACCCGGGGGAAAAAAAAAGGGGGGGGGATTATAGAGCACAGGGATGCATTGTCCGCTAAAAAACTGCACACTTTTGTCATGTCCAACTGATCATGCAGAATTTGTCTTAATGTTTCTTCGGCTGCAACGAATGCTCGGACGTCGATCTTTCCCCTCGATTTTNCTGATCATGCAGAATTTGTCTTAATGTTTCTTCGGCTGCAACGAATGCTCGGACGTCGATCTTTCCCCTCGATTTTTTAAATATTTTTATTTTTAAACTATTTATTAGTTTTTGAAGTAGTAGGGCGACCCGGATGTTTATCATCTTCCACCTCCTCCGGACCTTCGCTAAATCGCGTGTTCCTTTCTTAACTCTTGTGTTTGTGACATAGCATTTTCGTCGTACGCAACCTCTAACAGTTTTAATTAAACACACCATCGGAGAATATTTAATTTCACGAAAATTTTTTGTTCTCATGTTGCTTGATGTTTACTTTGAGCTGAGAACTCGGCAAGATGAGACAAAAACTTTCCCCTTCACCAAAGCCCACAGGCAAACTTAAACTAGTACATAGAAAGATGGGTCGAGGGTTGTGTACTCCGGAAGTCTCAAAGACACCCCCCACGTCAGCTTCGCTCCCCACCGATAGTAAAGTTGCAAGAGTACCCAGTCCGTTTACTCAACTGTCACACCACGTATGATAGCCTACGTAAGTGCAGGTGTCGTCCGGATAGGTGTCGCCATAACCTTGCTGCTGCCATCTTCTCTACATCACTTATATGGCAGTTCTCTGCCATCATCTAATTCAACGAGCGATTTTTCAGTTGCCGAAAACCTAAACAGCGTTTCCAAAGTTGCCTGATTTTCCTTCAAAACTTAGAGGAAACATCAGCAGAAACATTGAAATCGTATGTCCATAAGCGCACCATGTCGCCTAAATTTTGACGTTGATCGTGACATTAAATTTGCTATGATAAAACTGTTTATATTTTGTTGAATACTGTGAACCGTTTTGTGTATTACAAGTATTTAGTAAGGAATGAATAAAATTCGCATCGATGTATTAGTTTTAAGCAATTTTACTTTTTTCTGCCCAATTCTGATTAGGTCAACATTTTTCAGAGAACAATTTTCGACCTTTTGTAACAGGTAAATGTTTCTGATGAGTTTTGGTTCTCGATTTCACTTTGGTACCTGTTGTATCAACGATCGAGCTTAATTTTGTTTTATTGTTGTATTAGCTTTAACTAAGGGTACGATTTCGTTGTTAATCCATACATAACTTAGTGATTTTTAATTTTTTATATCCGTGCATACTTATTTGTATAAATTTTTGTATTAACTTATTAAGTAAATTCAACGTTGATATAATCCCAATATTAGCAAGGCGAATTAGAGTAGTAACAGGTTTTCTACTGTGGTTAACAATTTAAAGCAAGTAATTTTTCAAAAACTTCTGTAAGTGTATTGTGCGAAGAAATCAATGTCTTACAGTAGGCAATAGTACATCATATTTACGTTCGCTAATTGACAAACGTTATATCGTTTCCCATATAGTATCATAGAGTTGGTAGTAATGCTACTTAGTTCTGTTACGTAAACTGTAAAGCATACATACGTTTTCGTTGTTTCTCGAATGCACGGATTAAATACTGACTACATACCTAATTGTGAGCAAGCGGAAATGCATACTCTTATTTTGGCGCTATGTCATTACGCATTGTCTTTGTTTACTAAAGCATCTGCTCCTCGAATGCTTTAACTGTGCTGTAATTTGTCAGAATTCCAAGACACGGTTGTCATGCGACGTGATCGCCAGAACTGTTATCACGTAAAAAATTAAATCTGAAATAACTTGTGTTGTAAGAGATGTACTGTCGCCGTGATTACAGTAATAGGAACAGCAACTACGGTGGTTTCTTTGTAGTTAGTCAAGCACATTTTAGAAGTGCTGCTCATTTTGTATCCTTAGAATCAACACTGTCATTTTCTGGATGACAGAACTCGTGCGTAGGTCAAGTAAAACTGTGAATTTGTTTGCAGTGTTTACGTGCGTCTTATTGTGGGAGGGCGCAAGTAAATGTTAAAGTCGAAATAAGTTATTTCATAGGTCACTAATAAAAACATTTGCACTTTTAATGCGACGTTAAGACATGGAACTTCTCTTACTGGAGGCGCGCCATGCAGTGTGTCCTTGAGAAAATATGCAGTTACGGGTACACAACAAAACTTTTTGTACGTTTGCAATCAAGTCTAATCGCTTAAAAAATTTCCTTTTCAGTGCTAATAAAACATTGAATGACACAGCACACTGGGGTACGAAATATACAAAATCATTTAGGTATCTCATTGTTTATTGTAAATTAGAAGTCTGCATTACTTACTTTTTAAAATGAATATTTAGTTTTACACGTTCTACGGGTGACGCGTAGTAAAATTTGCTCTCACGTACTTCTATTGTTGTAAAACTAACCGTGGCAACTATTTTCCTGAGGACTTTTTTTTACAGTGTAGTTGATTTTTTTTAACAGTTGACACCTGAAGTTCTCGGTTAACCCCATAGACTAAAGATGAGGTAAACCGCTTATTCGTCTCCTGCGCATGTACCCAACATTAACCTATCCCAAATGAACACATCTGTCAAAGTCGCATGGTCAACAACGATGAATGTGTTTTTTTATAACTTTATTTTTAAATGACAAGCACCATTATATTAATAAAATACTTTTACTAATTTGAATTTAATTAAACAGCATTACAAATTGGTTAGAGGAAGTATGAAAACATTTCAAAGCACTTTACTAAACAGTGTTCTAACCTCAAATCCAATCAACGCCGTATTTGCTAGTCGTAAAAGCTGTTCAATGCTGCGACACGGAGATTGGTTGTGCGCAGCCAGCGAGATCGGTAGTCTATGGTTGACCCGGGACCAGGCAGTAGGAAGTTTGTATCGTGTAAGGCGGTCTTCGCTTGCGGTGCCGCGACCTGCGGCACTGCAGTTCCCACACTGGCCGCTGCGCGCGCGCCCTATCAGTAAATCACGCAGCAGATAGCAGGGCCTCATTAATTAACTCGGCGCCTCTCATTACCGTCGGCGAATGGCTGGGGAGCAGGGGACGGCGTGTTGGTCGCGGATTATCGGCCGGGCTAATAGCCGCACCACGATGAGCCGAGGCGATCAGATACGCCGGCCGCTGCTGTTTAAGAGTTTGCGTCACCCCTTGTACAGAAATACAGTTCGTTTTAGTGCCATGCCATTACTGAAAATGTCTCATTATAGAAGCATTACATTTNGACACGTTTTAGTGTCATGACACAAGAGTTCGGGCCATTACTGAAAATGTCTCATTATAGAAGCGTTACATTTCATAGTTCTTTGCTCATTTTTGTATTTGATTGTTAATAAATGTTCCTTCGTTGTGATCAAAAAGTGATAATAAATTAATATATAAAATGTTGTTTAAGTTAATTGTAGGATAAATATGCATTAATAGTTTATATATTAGGTCCGTAATGATGGGTAGCCTAATTAGCTATGTTTATCTGGTTGAATTTTTCAATAAATCCTCCTAAATTTGAATTAGTAAGGAAGAAATAAAAAAATGCAATATGGCGGGTGATATGGGCTCTTAAGGCGTGCAGGTAGGCTTGGCTGGCCGGTGTTCAGGCCTGCCCCTAGCGTCGCTCGCACAGAATACACCAGAGATGGACCTTGTATTCATCATCTGCGCATATACCCAACATTGACTAACCCATTACTAAGGTTAATATACTCAAATTACGAATAAAACGCGATTCCTTATGGGGGAGTTTGGCACAGGGAAAATTTCCGCCGTAAAGTGCGCTGGTGTTTCAAAGAGATATCTGTCTCTGTTAATCTGGCGTTAAATGGAGACGTTCTGTATATTTTATANAAAGAGATATCTGTCTCTGTTAATCTGGCGTTAAATGGAGACGTTCTGTATATTTTATATGTGTATAAATGTTCGTTTTTGGCTAGAATTGTAATTTTATGTACATACAGGTTGGTCCGCCTAACGTGGACACCTTCAAAATTTCCGGAACGGTTGCAGATTACGAAATGCGGTTTTCGTTAAATGAAATTACGTACGAGGGCAAGTCATTTGCCGCAAAGTGACTGCTCGTAACACGTGTATGGACAGAAATAATAAAACCACATACGATTTTTNTGGCAAGTCATTTGCCGCAAAGTGACTGCTCGTAACACGTGTATGGACAGAAATAATAAAACCACATACGATTTTTCCCCTGGAAACATACATTTATTTCAACGGCATCTGAAATTACGTGCAAAGAGCAATTCAGTGATGTAGCATATGTAATGGAATTTAACACAGAAACGCCAAGAAATAATGTGCAAAGAGGATAAGTTAAATGGGCCGGTAGCATGCGGCAGTGGACCTGTACTCACATCTGTAAGCAAGCAACACGCGCCGTGACTCATCCTGGCGGGACCGCTTCCTTATCTTGGTGTGCGGGAACCTTCTAGATTGGGCCAGCAAGACTATTTAAGCTGCGATGGGCCTCCAAGCTCGGATCCGTTTAAAGTTTATATTATAGAGAATTTAAAGGGGAATCAAAATCAAAAATCATGCAAACGACAAGACATTGCTCAGCTGGGTGACCATTTAAACTAGACAGTATGGAGCAAAGAAATATAATCATACACAAAAAAAGGAATCTCAGGATTACAGCAACACAAAATCTGCTGAATTGCAAGAACACCATGGAAAAGAAGTTCATCCCCTGACCACTTGGAGAGTTCTAAACAACAACGGATACCGTGCATGTGTGCCAAGTAAGAAGCCATATGTAGGTGAGGTTAACAGACATAACCGCCTTCATATTGACAATTCCTATGTAGCTTAAGACGCAGAGTTCTGGAAGAAGGTAATATCTTCCGACGAAAGTAAGTTCAACACACAGTATTTCAGTGTGATGGCATGAACCCCATTGAGCTTCTTTGGGAGGAATTGGGCAGAAGAGTAAGAGAACACAATATTTCCAGTAAAACACAATTACAGGAGGTGCTTCTACAACATTGGAACAGCACTGGATCCGACGTTACCGCAAAATTGGCTAATTCAATGTCAAATAGCATGACAAAGGTTATTAGCAGGAAAGGAAAGCTAACAAAGTACTGAGGAGTGAACATTGGACACGAATTTGCGACAGTATGCTGATGTGCCTATATTTATGTCCAGCATTGGTATGCACTTTAGCGGTTGATAAAGTCTTATTCAGTGATTAACGTGGTTTAAGTGTTCCGTTTTGTGTGTTATCGGCACTATTCCCACAAGCGAAACATCTGGTATCGAACCTGGTTCGCCTAGATGGGAGGCGAGTAGTCTAACCACTGCACCACCGCGGCCCCTTCCAACGAAGAGAAATATGTGTCTATACCATACGTATAATGTGTTCCCTGCAGGAAACTTTCCCCGTATTTTGATGGCTTGGATATGGTGTTCATGCTTCTTCGTGGTTACGTTTCATCGCACTTTAGTTTTAAAAAGAATTAAACATAAAATGTTAATGGAAGTTGAGCATAAAGTAAGTATTTGGACAGCCATGTTCAAAGCTGTTTGCGAATACAATACGTTGTCTTGTTTTTACTAGAGCTGCTGAGGGCAGTCCGTGCAATGTAATGAATCGGTACACGTCACTTTAATGCATCAAATGGAAAGGGGAAGATAAATAGCAGAACTACATTCGAAGAAAAACAGTTATCTTAAAATTGCATAATGAAGGTAAGAGTTGCCATGCAATCGGCAGCATTGTCAGGAAGGCGCCTTCTGATGTTGGTTATATAATAAAGAAACATGCAAAAGAACATTTACCCCGAAATGAACCACGATCAGGATGGCCAAGGAAGCTGTTTATCCGCTATGAAAGCTACTTTCTTCTATCTGTGAAGAAAACCCAAGCATAATTCCTAAGGAGTTGCCTACTTCTCTCGGTCAGGACTTACAATTCAATGTTACAGCTCAAACTGTCCGAAATACAATTAGAAAATCTGGATTCCGATTACGTATAACTAGAATAAAAGAAGAAAGCCACATATTTATATGAAGCAAACGCTACTGTTTGCTAAAAAGAAAAAAAAGTGCCAAAATTAACACTTGGAATTTTGGCAAAACTATATTTTCTGAACTGAGGCCAAGATAAATCTGCATGGAAGTGATGGGTATGCGTAGATAAGGATAAATGAAGCTTTCAAAAAAGAGAATATTGCTCTAACTGTGAAACATAGAGGAAACTCAGCAATGGTTTGGTGTTGTATGAATGCTAATGGGTTGGGTAACACTGATGTTATTGACGGTATTATGTACAGGAAGAAGTTTTTAACTATACCAAAGACCAATCTGAAGGAAAGTGCACAGAAACTTGGATTGGGGGACAGTTGGATATTCCAACAAGATAACTATCTCGCACACAGTGGATCCTCTATCAAACACCCCATTACCTCATAACTCCATCTCAATCCCCGGATTTAAATTCAGTAGAGAAGCTGTGGTGTGATATGAAGGGAAAAAGTACGGATACGTCAAGCCTCCAACAGAAGAGAATTGATTGTGCGTGTCCACGAGGAGTGGGCAAAAATAGACTTCACCATTTGCCAGGACGCCTTCAAGCCATAATTGCGGCTAAAGGCCATTAGACCAAGTATTGAAATGAACATTTGTGTTCTTTGTGGATATTTATTTCTGCTGTGTTCTTCTTTGCGTAAAAATACTTATTTTGTTGCAAAGAGTTTGCTTGTTCAGTTTTTTAAATTTTATTCTGGATATACATTATTATTGTTAACATGTGTGTACACAAATTAAATAAACGTTATGTACCTAACTAAATGCATAATGTACAATATGAAATCATGTTTTTAATTTTGTTAATATAAGCGTTTTTATTATTGTTAGAGGCGTCTTAATACTTCCTTACTCACTGTACTTAACCAGAAGTCAGCCACAGTAAAGACGTGGATAACACGGCATGATGCGAGCTGCCATTTGGGCGAGCATTCTGTGATCACATTTGGAATACGATCGCAAAATTGTAATTGTTAGTGGTTGTTCACCAAAATAAATGGTTTCAGATAAATTCTCACAGTCCCCTGTTGCGTTTTGATTGGCTCTTTCGAGTGTTGATAGTAGCAGCTACTACAATTTGTTGCGTTGCAATACCGGCGATACCCAACTTGACTGTTGGGCCGTGCAGCCGCGCAACGGCCTTTGCATCGAAGTATTGTGGTCACGACCATCCAGGACCCGTTGATTTCGCATCAGCATCTGATTACATTACCGGTTTTTTTTCCTTTTCTTTTCCTCTCTCTTCCTCAGAGATGCTTCCGTCGTCGCTGCAGATAGTTCGACCTTGACCTTCAAGTGGGATGCAATAAAACATTTCCACTGCCTGACAGGTGGAGCAGGACTGGTTGCAAAGGATGGGAGATGAATTGGAAGCCCTGGTATCAGTCCTAGAAATCAGCTTTTGTTTGATATGGCGCCTCCCGAGTGGCTTTGCCGACGACTGATCGGGGGCAGTCCGGTTTTGCAGCTTGACNGAGAGAAGGATTGTGTGGACCAAACATTTGCACTTCGAGAAGTCTTGACAGCTTTTCTTGCTGCGCGTTCTCGGAACTGAGTGCGTCGAAGGGCTCGTCAGGTCTGTCTGTCCGTTTACTTGGCAACCTGTAAGCCCGGAGTTTGAGCCCGACGGATCCTTGACTTTTCTTCAAAGACTTTTCCGAGTATTCTTAGGTTGTTGTTTAGCGTATAATAATTCTGGAAGACAATTTAGAAATTCTCACGCACAAAATTACTTATTTTGATGGTATCTGGGAATGGTACATCTACAAGTAGACTACGTAATGGTTTATTTAAAAATTCTCATGTACAGAACTACNATCTACAAGTAGACTACGTAATGGTTTATTTAAAAATTCTCATGTACAGAACTACTTATTTTTATGGTACGTAGGAATTGTAATTGAACACGCTTTAAGTTGTGTTACTGTAAAGCTGATATTGGTACTGCATAACCCCAAAAATAAGAAAAAAAATCTTGTTATTAGCTGTATAAAACGCTCTCATTAAGAATATGATGTAGTTGACTCACGTTCCAAGTTTCTAACTGACATGCTCATTGAATTGTTTTTATTTGGTTGACACAAATTTTTTTTTCTCAAAACTCCAAGACAAGAAGTTGCAGCTTATAGTTTCGATTAGCGTAGATGGAATGGAATAAGGTCATCAGAAAAATGTATTNTCCAAGACAAGAAGTTGCAGCTTATAGTTTCGATTAGCGTAGATGGAATGGAATAAGGTCATCAGAAAAATGTATTTACGATGGTAATACGCTGCCGTTAAATAGTTCAAGTAGTTAAGTTGTGTATTCTTGTTATTGGCCATTATTTGCTTCATAAGGGAGCACTGTTTGCGTAGTGTCGCTGTTATAATTTATATATATATATATATATATATATATAATAGGGAAATGATAGATCACATATTGACTATTTTGAGTAATCGATTTTGTTTTGTTATGATTGAATTGCTGAGATAAAAAACAAGACTTTTATCATTTTAGTGGTTGCGAGATAGTAAAGTAGCAGTGACCATTGCAGAATAATTTTTTTTGATTCTAATAATCCCAGACACAAAACGCATGTTTAAAGCAATTATAAATAATAACGCGGGGCTTGTTTTCAAGGTTAGTTAGTCTTTCCTTTTATTTGCATTCAGTTACAGAAGTGTTAACTATGCGAACGTGTTCACTTTTGTCACCATTCAATGGAACGTGTTTAAATATGGTTGCCGTAACATGTTCACTAACAAGTTCAGTTTTAATGTAACCGCGCCAGGAAATAGGACTTATAAATTAATGTTCGTGCATAAACTTATGTTGAAGATCTGTCTTGCCCAGAAACATGACTTGACTGAGGCCGATTTCCAACGACAGAAACAGACGTGTAGGAAAAAAGTTACAACGAGACACGTAAAGCTGCTCGGTAAGCAGAATATTTTTGTTATTACTTTTATTTAATTAGACCGACGCATGAGGTACCAGGACGCAAACGGAGATGTNTGAATACGTGTTTGAAATTAGACCGACGCATGAGGTACCAGGACGGAAACGGAGATGCAACGTTTGCAGGTTGATCCAATCCGACACTATGACTTTGTGACTAATAATACAATTGAAATAAATGCGGTCTCGTTCGATGACCTTGAGTTGGGTCCGCGCATGTTCTAGGCGCGGTTGGGGGCCCGCGGCAATTTGGGGCGTGGGCAAATATTTCCGGACAGTATGTCTCGCGATTCCTTGTGCCGAAAACAACCGAAAAACAATGTCGTCTCACGAAAGACGTTAAACTTAAGTACCCCAGCCCCTTTCCCCCCCACGAAATAAAATAAACAGATCCCCAGCAAAATTACGTGGCCATTACGAAAATAAAACGAGTTGGAATGTCAACCTAGCTATAATATCCTATATTGATTACTAAACGTAAGTTAGCTTCAGTCTTTCAGTGTCTGCCGCGACAGGAAGTCTGGAAGCACGAGGAAAAAGAAAAATGCAAGTGTACAAGGACGTTTATAATTTGTTTACAAATATTGTTTTCTTCAATGGTAGAACAACTGTGGCGGAAGGATACATTGTGGTCACGCTACTTTTCTAGAGCTGTCAAAATTGACTCCACTCAACACTAAATGGACAAAACACCAGACCTTTCGCTGTTCGTAATGGTTTTCTGGTCGCCCGCACGATACATATAATTTAATAAATTGTTCCGACACAAATACATGAACAGTCTTATGTAAGGAATAAATGTATTTACAAATCTTTGTTATATGCGTTTATGGTACTCACATAATTATTGTTTAGGCATATTATCGTAGCGCCCCGTACCAATTACTTGCAGTATGTATTTTTAGGCGACAAGCAAATGAAAGGAAAATTTGGCCCTTGTCGCATTGCATAAACATGTCATCCAGTTCCCAGCATCTGTACGCGCCGCGGGGAGATATTGGATCGTGTAAATGGGTTTGTTTCCTTTCCCTATCATTTAATTAGCCTCGCGTTATGTTTACTCATGCGTCCATGTCTGTTAGCGTGCGTAAATTACACTTTGTCAAATTAATATTTGCGTCGCAACGTGAATGCCATTTATCGACCTGTTTTCATGTCCGAGATTGACAACGCGTTTGTGTTCGTCGTAGTTGCTACAGCGGTGGGTAGGTGGCAGCACGGGTACTGTCGGTGCGTCCACTGGATCCTGTTTTTGGGGAGGGCACCGTCGAGGTTGGAAAGGAATCCAGGAAGGATGCGTTAGTGAGCTGTTTTGAAAGCCTTGCTAAGTTTCTGCTTTAAGCTCGTTGGTTGCGTATCTTTCCGCACATGAAAATAATCACTGCCATGTGACTTTCAGATGGTGTTTACATCAGCTGACTCATGTATCCACTGCATACTCATTAAATAAAAATAACAAAAAGTAATAAATATTGCAGTCAACACTATAAACAAGTACACGCGTTGATTTCAGTAAATAGTACTGGCTTGTGAATATAGATGGATGTTCGCGATTATTTTTCTGTGATGCCTTTAACTATGGCCAATCCTTAGGAGGTCATAAGAAAATGTGTTTTGGTTTAAGCTGTCTGTTTGAAAAAAGTAAGTTATGTTGCCGCATCCTGTAGGATGGTGACCCAGGTGTTATCTTTATTATTATACTTGTTCATACTACTGTCTGATCAGAAGAGTCTATAGACTTCTTAATATTACAGTGTTTATTAGTTGTGCAGTTTTATAACAGAGAAACTCAATATTATTATAAGCTAGTTGAATATACAAATTTTTTAACTATATATTTCTTGGGGAATAAACTTAAAATCGTTTTTCACATAATTTAGATATACTTTCCTCGTAGCAATGCAAGAGGCGTTAATAATCAAAGATAAAAAATGCATGGTAATTATGCTATTTTTGAGACCGTGATAGTAAATATGAGTATCGCTGTTAAATGTGTGTTCGTAAGGTAATGTATTAGTATCATATGAAAGTATATTTTGGAGGGGGGAGGAGCGAAACTGAACATGAATATTTCGTGTTAAATGTGTGTTCGACAGTTTAAATCTGCAACTTATGATTAAATTCGGGTATTGCAGTCACTAACTTCGGCAATTATCGTATGTATATGTGAATATACCTTGGCAAACATATATAGGTACATCATATGTGTTTATGTGTATACACTTAGGTGCCCGCCAGAGAGGTGAATTAATTACGTTTCAAAATATTTGAAATATATGTGTAAAAATACTATCAAGCACATTTTTAGTCTGTTCGTTTCAACTTACAGCTTTCAAGACAGTTCTTGTATTGCAAACATTTGGGAGTCTCTAATATAACCATACTAAACTTAATTTTCTGACTGCAAAACTCATTCTGGAGACTGCCTTAAAATATTTAACACACGTTTCACCAGTAAATTACAGTCCGCTCGTGAAGTTCCATTGTTGCACGCAGTAGGAGGAGTATATTGCATCAGTTGAGTTCCTTGCGTGTAGATGCACTGAATCATTTTTTAGGCCTGCTTGTTGTATAGGGGTGCATGCAGCTTTAGGAGGAGGTTAACACTCATTAAGAGATGAATCCTGCCACTGGAAACTTTTTCTGGCGTGAGTTCATAATACTTGAACTTCATAGGTGTGACGTTACATGCTATGCATCAAATGGTCACTAAACGAGTAATCATTTAGAACGGTTTCATTTGTTGATAAGTGCTTAAAAACACAGGCATGTTAACTATGTATTTAAAGGAAATTTTTATTTTAAATATCTTAGTAGCCATGAAAGTAGGCTAACTATTACTTGAGAATTTATTAAGCAAGCATGATGTGCATAATGCAGTTGCATATTCAAGTAAAATTTAAAATGATCTTCATAATTATTTCATGAATGTGTTTGTTCATAAGTGTTTATTTTTTACGCAGTTGGAAATGACTAAAATCCATCAATGGTTTGGAAGTTTATGTTTCTTTTGTGCTGTGCCGCGGGTGCATCTGATCTATTAAGTTGCAGTCACCTAATTTTTTGAAGTTAAAACTATTTAACCCGTTAACTATACTAGCGGACTTTCTCAGTAGTAGAAGGCCTTGCAATATGCACGCTGCATTTTCGCTAGCGACGTACGGGGTCGGGATCGAGTGGTCATCGTGTGACTGCAGCCAGCCAATTGAAAGGTTTTTAGGTAACATTTTGAGTTCTTGCATCATATTGGTTACGCTTCAGTTATGAATATCGTGACAGTTCTTTGACTGCGAAACTTTTAATTCCACGCGTGAATGGCTTCAGTTGTATTGCTGCATTGCAATACAAATTCCCAAATTTCCACCTGTCAAGAAGTGCATTCTACGAAAATAAATGGTTGGAATTGATTTTTTTCCTCGCCATTAACTGTATTGTATACTGTGACTTTCAGTATGCTTCATCGCTTTTAATATACTCTTTAGAAAAGTATTAGCCATTACGATAGATTTTTCGGCAAGCTGATTGATATTTGCAAAGGAAAATATTAAAAAATAAGTGCTTATGTGTTTATATACAGGTACATGCATATTCACATAAATTCATAGTAAATCCCATGTTTTACACTCTTGAAGGGACCAGCAAAAAAATTGTTAGAAAATTCAGAAAAGTTAAAAATATTTAATTAATTAATACATTGGTGGCAATATACTGTACCTGTAAATGAAACCATTGAAAGCGTGTAAAAGGTGCACACAAAAATAAAATCTGGGTGTAACGTTGCGGTGTTTTAAATATTATTATAATATTATTATTATCTTTTAATTTTTTATTATTGGTTTGTGGTGACGATTAAGTAAGATTGTTTTCAAATTAAGATTTAATATATGATTTAAGCGAAGTGCAATATAATTTTGTTTATGTTAAGAGTTTATTTATGTAGAGATAATTTAGAGATCATGGCTGTTGTTATTATTCGTTTTCCGTAGAGGGTATCAAGTATTGCATTGTTTAATTTTCAGATAGAGGTTTAGCGGTTATTGTTTATTTGGTCCTTAGAGGGTAGTAAACATTGAAATTTATAAATCACGCTAAATTAAAGAAAAATGTCCGAATTGGCTTTTGTCTTGCCATTGCTGATTGGATGAGTAGTGTGGCGTGGTCAGACGACAGCCAATCAGAGTGCAAGTAACAACGAAAGTGGCGTTGAAGTTTGAATCGAGCTTTTTCCCTGTAAGAGATGTAGTCACCATCGCCGAGAACAGACACGTGTGGGTGATCAAGAAGAAAAATTTGATAACACTTATTAATAATATGTTTGCGTAGATATTAGAATTGCTGCAAGATATTATAAAGTTAGATAATTGATCATGCAAAACGAGTGAGGTTTAATTTTCTGGTTCTGAGAAGAATCATGTGTCTAATTTGTCGAAGAAGAAGAACGAGTCAATAAAAAAAGGAGAACAGAATTTCGGCCTTCTAATTCTACTCAAATGTTACAAGGNTCGAAGAAGAAGAACGAGTCAATAAAAAAAGGAGAACAGAATTTCGGCCTTCTAATTCTACTCAAATGTTACAAGGTTATTTAATTTACACACACACACACACATACGCACACACTCAAACTATTTATATTCCACTGACGTAATACATTAACTCGGCTGCTTTTGTNCACACACACACACATACGCACACACTCAAACTATTTATATTCCACTGACGTAATACATTAACTCGGCTGCTTTTGTGCAATCGTGGTACAAATACAAAATTTGATTAACGGATTGGGTTTTGTCGCACTACAATTAGCAGATTTATTACTCCGCCAAAAGTCTGATCTCATAATATGTTACATACATCATTTTAAAAATGGCTTCTTCATTTGCTTGTACGGAAAGGGTGTGAAATCAAAATTAATGTTTTAATTTGTAGAAAAAATAAGAGAAGGAATTACCTCACGATTGACCTTGCTATTCACGGTAAAGTGAGCACTTTCTAAATTTGGAATAATCCTACTAATATTATAAATGTGAAAGTCTCTGTGTGTGTGTGTCNACCTTGCTATTCACGGTAAAGTGAGCACTTTCTAAATTTGGAATAATCCTACTAATATTATAAATGTGAAAGTCTCTGTGTGTGTGTGTCTGTGTGTGTGTTTGTGTGTATATGTTTGTTACCACTCAGCTCCATAACAGCTAAACGGATTTTGATGAAATTTGGTATGTGGTACTTTAGGTCCTGGAAGAGGACATATGATACTTTTTATCCGGGAAAATTGTACGGCTCCTGTGGAATAACAACAAAACGTAATTCTGCAACGGCTGGGAACGTGACCGAAATATTTNAAATTGTACGGCTCCTGTGGAATAACAACAAAACGTAATTCTGCAACGGCTGGGAACGTGACCGAAATATTTTTTTTTCCTCTGGCGTCAGAGTTTATCAGGCCGCCCAAGGACCTCTGAAATGGCTAAACGACTGATATCAATCGATAACAACCGGGACCGAATATTTAACGTGCCCTCCGAAGCCCTGAAGCGCTCAGATGTTATGCCACTAAACGGTCACCCATCCAAATGTGTGCCGCTGGGAACGTTTTTTAACGTTGGTGATTGATTAAGATCCCTCAGTCAAGCGCAAAAAGTATTACCTAGGTACACTTTTTTTATAAAGCTACAACTTGATTAAACTCGCGTTTTGATTTTCATACATCGACGCTGGAAAGCGAAAATGAGGTAACTACGCGATAGTTNCAACTTGATTAAACTCGCGTTTTGATTTTCATACATCGACGCTGGAAAGCGAAAATGAGGTAACTACGCGATAGTTCTTGGCTATCGGGTAAAAAATGTTTCCTTCCTTTTGGGTTGCCGTAATCAGTTAAAAGCCTAGGTCAGCATAGTATAATAATTTTATAATTCTGTTTTCACATAAATGGATTGTCTTTTCCCAATTTATTTATTAGTGTATCACTGTAAAACTCAATTGCACCCGGGCGAAGCCGGGCCTGTTCGCTTGTAGTCAATAAATGTATTTTATTGTAGCCTTAGACGTTAACTTTCGAGTCCGGTGAAATGTATACACTGTGTTTATTACCTACATGGCAATATTTATTGTAAAAAGTGGCGGAAGGATAAAATATGGCTGATGGGAAAAAGTGCTCACTTTACCGTGAATAGCCTATGATAGGATTGATTACGCAGGGCAGTAGGTTCCAGTATCGTGCCGCACATACGACTAAAGAGGGGTGTAACAGTTGATTGTTCATGGCAATAACCTTCTAAAAAGGTTGCTATGACGTCGATTTCTCGTGGGAACTATTTGTTCGATACCTTCTCCAGACACGTTAAAAAGTCGCGCTGCTGCTTTCTCACGGGCTCACTTGTGTTTTTACATTTGTCTGTTGATTCGCCCGTCACGCCGTGGCATTCGGAGTAGCAAATCTATTTCTTGGAAATACGAAAGCAGTGTTTTTCCAAAGACAATTGCACTGTCATCATCGTGTGAATTTACACATGGCTGATTGAAGAATTCTGTAATAGCCCTTCAAAAAATCATTGGCCACGACTGCGTATATTTTAACATGACTGGTGTGTTTGCGGTAATGTTGGCAGTGAATTAACCCTCTCAGACCCAATTTAATTTACGGTTACAGGAATCGCAAACAAAAAAAACTTTATGATGCGTGCTGTTCTATGAACCAACTACGACCCAGACCAGTAAGACGGTTTGCGAATCATTTACCAACAGGTAAGATCATTGGTCATTGAGCTTCGCAGAGTACAGTACAGACCAAAAATTTCCTACACGTGCGTAATGTAGACAATTGGGTACACTGCGGCTGAATGGGTTAAGGAATATTGTTTTAGTTACAGTACTGGAATCAAGAACTGTTTTCCTTTTATTTATTACACTTTAGAGTAAGAATTGGGCCTAACAATTTAATAGCTTCCGCGAATATACGGAAATATTTTTGTAGATGTGCTTAGTGGCGGATTTAAGAGAAGGGGCTAAGGGAACTAGAGCCTCTCCCTGGGAGCTTAATGTTGCACTGGATAAAATGAGAATATTCTTGAAANAGAAGGGGCTAAGGGAACTAGAGCCTCTCCCTGGGAGCTTAATGTTGCACTGGATAAAATGAGAATATTCTTGAAACAAAGTACATTGGTAATGCATATACTTGATAAAGCAACCAACAAAAATTTTTAAAATGTAATACATAGGTATACTTGGTACGGCAATACTTATCATTACTATAGTAGCATGTAATTGTTTATCATTGTACGTTACGCTTGCTGTAATCATACGGTTTAAACATGATGCATAGTGACGCACCCCCATAGTAGCCCTCTTTTATATGCGTTTATAGATTCGCAACTGTGTACAATTACACCGAAAAACGGTTCGTAAAAGCGGAACGGAAAACTTCACCGAGCTTGTACGGAACTTCTCTACAATTTCATATAACTTCGATTTCCGGAATGAAACCGTGAAAAGCCTACACGATACGTTCTTCGCTGCCGTGACAACATTGTTATCGTTCCTGGTGAAGTTAGAATATTCACGACACTAAAACACATTACTTCAATGATCGTACAAGTCACCCGTAACAGTTAGCAATACTTTAAACTCCCAAACATTTCTTTAAACTGATACGAGTTGCATACGTCATTTTCATGATAATATTATGTCAACGTGGTAGACAAGTGTTTAAAAGTCACTGCTTGATAGGCTTGATATGTGCTCAAATATCGCTTCAGGACAAAATATTTTAAATTTTTTAAAGTTTATTTTTGTACGAAGTGTAATCTCTGTCTATAGACAGTAAATGCATACAAATAAACTAGACATTTATGGAGTGTGTGGAGGTTGTGGAGGGATCGAGGTCCTGAGAGCCGATGAGAGTGAACCGAGGTGAGTATGGAGCAGCTCTGGAATGAAAGGGCGGGGGAAACGGGAGATCCCCGAGAAAACCTGCCGTCCAGCGGCATCGTCCGGCACGATTCCCACGTGCGAAAATCCGGGAGTGACCCCGCCGGGAAACGAACCCGGTTCGCTCAGGTGGGAGGCGAGCAGTCTAACCACTACACNGAAAATCCGGGAGTGACCCCGCCGGGAAACGAACCCGGTTCGCTCAGGTGGGAGGCGAGCAGTCTAACCACTACACCACCGTGGCCCCTAGACATTTATGGAGACGTTCTTTGAATTCTGTAAGTCGTGTAAAATTTAGTGCCCGTAATTTTACGAAGATTCCTAAATTATTTTTACCAGCATTTTTCCCTAATTTCACCAAAATTATTTCCGACAGTGCAAGCAGGACTTCCGTGAGTGTTCAGTTAACCATGAATTATACATGNGAAAATCCGGGAGTGACCCCGCCGGGAAACGAACCCGGTTCGCTCAGGTGGGAGGCGAGCAGTCTAACCACTACACTACCGTGGCCCCTAGACATTTATGGAGACGTTCTTTGAATTCTGTAAGTCGTGTAAAATTTAGTGCCCGTAATTTTACGAAGATTCCTAAATTATTTTTACCAGCATTTTTCCTTAATTTCACCAAAATTATTTCCGACAGTGCAAGCAGGACTTCCGTGAGTGTTCAGTTAACCATGAATTATACATGATCTACATATAACATTCGGTATTAATAATGCTATTCAAGAGACGCAACCATAATATAATTATTCCTTCTTTTATTTTAGTTTGATTTCTGGCCTTAACAAAAGTTATGTCTGTAATTGCATCCGTTTCCTCGTAGCACTGTCTTGCGGACAGATAACGCCAGTCGCCAGTGCGAGACGGAAACTATTTCGGAGCTATTTGTGTCTGGTCAGACAGGAACTAACTCCAAAAACCGCGAACAAAATCTCGCGTTGCTTCCTTACTTCTCTTATATTCTGTATATTCGCTGCGTACTAGCAGCCAGTGGTGGAATGTTCGTTCCACGTGAAGGCACGCGTGGCGATGGATGAAATCAGCTCGATGACTGAAGTGACGAGGTTACGTGCGTAATGCGTGTTTTGTCGCAAGCAAGCCCGCAACATGCTTTGTAACTAACCAGGCAGTTACTTTCTACTCCCCTCGTTCAATTGTGTTTACCGCCCTGTCGGCCCAGTGAGATCGCAACCGTTTCCTGAACAGTACACAGAATGTTTATTGCTTGTGTCCGATCGGTGACGTCGCTGTGGAACGTAATCGTTTCGTCGTCCGATCGTCCGGCGGCCAATCACGGCGCCGAGCGAAGAAATTAAATTTCGGTATTGAGACGGGAACTGTTTTTTTACCCTGCCTTTACGAGCCGAACTCATTTCACGCCGGATCCCCGGGCTCTTAGCGACGGTGTTTCTCATTCATCTTCTCCCGTCGCCGAGCTTCGTGCTCGACTGTTCACCAGGGCGTGCGTTTGTCTTGTAAGTGCCTCCGTCTTCCCCCCCCCCTAATTCGTCTTTGTTGCGAGTGCATGCTTATAAAACGTTTGTTTCTTTGATAGGCATCTCGCACTTTTTTTTGACGGCTGCGTGTAGATTGTTCGGAGCATTGTATCGTGCAGGTAGTGAATCCTATATTTATCTCCACTCCCGTCACGAATTTAATCAATTTGCTACGTGTGAAAGAATGGTAGGTGCACATATTTACTTTTTTTTTTCCCCTGTCTCACTATCGCGCCAGCTGATCGGAGCCGATGGTTTATTCGAGGCTAACTGCGCTTCAAACGCGGACCGGGAGCTGGTAGATTTCGACGATGGAATGTTTATTGTTTCAACAAAATTATGTGCGACCCTGTTTAACCNGCGTGTAGATTGTTCGGAGAATTGTATCGTGCAGGTAGTGAATCCTATATTTATCTCCACTCCCGTCACGAATTTAATCAATTTGCTACGTGTGAAAGAATGGTAGGTGCACATATTTACTTTTTTTTCCCCTGTCTCACTATCGCGCGAGCTGATCGGAGCCGATGGTTTATTCGAGGCTAACTGCGCTTCAAACGCGGACCGGGAGCTGGTAGATTTCGACGATGGAATGTTTATTGTTTCAACAAAATTATGTGCGACCCTGTTTAACCATCGTGTACTCGATTAACGTCCAGTGAGATTCGTACACAATGCGACAGGAGATACATATTTGCATTATTAAGTGGCTNCTACAGTGCAGTTCACTGAAGGCAGATTGCGCAACCAGTCAAACCAAAAGAACAACATTTTATATATGAATTGAATTGTAGAGACGGAGAGCATTGTGTGTTATCTCTTTAATGAATGTTATTTTATTAATGAAAACTAAACCTGTCAAGTCGTGAAAGCAGAAAGGGCTTTGGCGATTGCTTTTATAGTTAACTTCACAGAATGCTTTTTAAGTTGTTCATTACTAGTGGTGGCATTTTTGGAGGCATTATTTAAGTCTACTTGTTTTTTTTTTCGCCTGCATTTTTACATTATAGTTGATTTACTGTGTTAATTTGTAGGGGGGCCGTGGTGGCTAAGCGGTTAGTCTGCTCGCCTCCCACCAAGGCGAACCAGATCCAATCCCCGACCGGGCCACTCCCGGACTTTCGCATGTGGGACTCGTGCCGGACGATGCCGCTGGTCGGTGGGTTTTCTCGGAAATTTCCCCTTTCCCCCGCCCCCTCAATCCGGCACTGCTCGATACTCACCTCGCTCCAACCTCATCGGCTCTCAAGACCTTGCTATTAAGGTGGTCGGGCGCCTGGTTAAAGGAATTTTGCACTTCTGAGGCCTAAAATCGTGGAAGCGCTAGGGTGAGTGAGTGAAGAGATTTGGGCGGCTTTTAACAGCCGAGGTCTTGAGAGCCGGTGAGGGTGATTGAAGTGAGTATGGAGCAGCGCAGGAATGAAGGGGCGGGGGAAACAGGAGATACCCGACAACACCCGCGGACCAGCGGCATCGTCCGGCACGATTCCCACATGCGAAGATCCGGGAGTGACCCGTTCGGGGATTGAACCCGGCTCGCCTTAGTGGGAGGTGAGCAGGAGCGCTAGGGGCGACCGAGACATGCGCATCAACTCTCTCGTCGTCTTTACGCGCAAAGCACTGAACTGGCGTGCAACTTGCCGTCGATAACGCGCATCTATGAGACTTTCAGCGGAGACCCTACCATTTTATGACTTAATAATAAAAATGAATGTTTATAACTTAAAACGATCGTGAAAACACCCGTTTGTGACATTTTCACTATCACAAAAACACGCTTTAGAGAGAAATGGAGGAACTGAGAAACATATACAGACGCGTAACGTTTCTTAAATGTTATTTGTAAGCAGACCNGAACTGAGAAACATATACAGACGCGTAACGTTTCTTAAATGTTATTTGTAAGCAGACCTCACTCAAACACGTTGAACGGTTTTTCAATAAAACGTTTTCCGCGGGAGCTTTGCACGCCGTTCGGTGGCCTACCCAGGCGACCATCTTAAGAGCCGCCCAAATCTATTCATTCTCACTCAAACTCTTAATTTGTAGGGTCGGTTCTGTTGTTGTTGTAGAAGCAATGGCTTACAAGGATTAGCATTAAACAACAAACAACAACTTCGCATAAACTTCTTTGATTTATGGCGGGTTCCGCTGATAGAGCTAACGTTTCATTCAAATGTTTGCTCTCTAATGCAGCTGTATTTGATGTGCATGTTAATGTTTGTATAGGCTCTTCGCGGTAAACTGAGTACTTTTCAAAGCACTGTTTAAGATCTACTTGTACAACGCAATGTGTATTCTTCCACCACACGTAAAATTAACACAGCTATGGGTCTGACCACTTTGCTAAATGTTACACTTATATGCATTAAAAAAAACAGAAAGCAATTTAAATCATTTCAGTATTCACGAATGTTTACCTAAAGCTTTTGATTCAATGTTAAGACATGGAAGCACTTTCCTTCCACCATTACCAACTTTACTGGGCGTATGCTAGTCAGTGTACCCATTACAATATAAAATCGTAGGGGCAGTAACATTTTCAAAGGTTGATTTCAAAAGTGCTCAGATAACCGTGGACAGCGCATAGTAAAGATTTGCTTGGGAAATGGCTTTAAGCCTGCAGATGCGTAAAAAAAAAAAANGATAACCGTGGACAGCGCATAGTAAAGATTTGCTTGGGAAATGGCTTTAAGCCTGCAGATGCGTAAAAAAAAAAAAGCTAGTGTATTTGTTAATAATTTTGTTGGATAATGGCAATTTTCGTGGACGCTAGCGAGACCTNAAAAAAAAAAAAAGCTAGTGTATTTGTTAATAATTTTGTTGGATAATGGCAATTTTCGTGGACGCTAGCGAGACCTATATTTGTGTGTGTGGGTGTGGAAAAAAAAGGGGGAGCGGTTCTCTTACATTTGCATAAAATAATATCGCTCGAATTGCAGTCTAAATGCTTTAAATAATTTGTACCCTATTTGCAACTAATTTGAATTAGGGGATTTCGTGATTTTTTTTNTTGCAGTCTAAATGCTTTAAATAATTTGTACCCTATTTGCAACTAATTTGAATTAGGGGATTTCGTGATTTTTTTTTTCCCGCTATATGGGGGTTTACTTTGGAGATATGTGGGCTGCGATATGCCATTTAGTGATTTTTTTTAGATTACATTGTATCCACAGCCGACGTGGTTTGTTATAATACGTTCTGCTTGTTGCATCTTAAAATCCATATCTGAGTAATCGTCTAGCTTTTTCTGTCGGGGCAAAACACTTTCTGGTATCTAAGAAATACGTATCCATTAAACGTAAGCTTTGACATATTCTGTTGGCATGTAGTTGTGTTTCAATTTTATAAAATTACAATGAAAATTTTTTTTTTCCAGTATGTTTAATGTGAGCACGTTTCTCTCTCACAGAGTACTTTTTAAGTGGTTGGCGCGATGTTATTTTGCCTAATGACAGTATACATCGTGTTTTTAAAAGCTTGTTTCTTTAACCACTAAGTTTCACATCGTCAGGTTCTTGGCTTTGACGAGGTGTAGTGAATATGTCCGTTGCTGTGGATTCAGTAAGACCGCAAAGACCGCAACTTGTAGGAATTATTTGGGTTCGATTGTTGTTTGGCAGTGTTTTTTTTTTAAACCACTAAATTAAAAAATACGCGTTCTGTATTCAAATGTAAACGATTCTTATTTTTTCCTCTATAAGGAGCTAGATATTTTTGTGAAACCAGTCACTCAAATTCAGCCGTTCTGTTAATCAAGGTTACTTACATTTCATTCATTTTATTTCATTACTATTTCAATTCTATGCGCAACCAAAAAAAAAATCGTTGAACTTGCTCTGCGTATATTGCACCCTAAAATATTGAGCTTTTTTACATGTATATCTTCAAACAACTGTTCGTAAAAATATGTTGTTCTCAAGTTAAAATGTATCTTGCGATTTATTTCTGCTGTTAACTTTTTTCTGAACCACCTCTATAAAATGTGTTTAACCTCTGCTCTTTCTTTACGAGATTATTCGTAAGATGGCCCTCATCGTTGTCAAACAGATTCTCATGAAGCGTAAGTAAACACTATTCTCGTTCGTGAATCTTTTGTGTTTGTTCTTTGTGAGCTTTTTCAGCATCGGNTGTTCTCGTTCGTGAATCTTTTGTGTTTGTTCTTTGTGAGCTTTTTCAGCATCGGAATTTCTAATAAGCAGCGCACTTCTTTCAAGGCACTAGTTAAAAGTTACCGTATCTCACTCCCCCTACACCTCCTTGTCTCTCCTGAAAAGTACAATCTTATTTAATCTCCCTTACAACCTGGTTTTTTTTAAACACTGTTTGTTGTTTTACGTGATATTAATGAACGGGCTGCTATTACGTTTCCAAACTGGTTGTANTTGCAGTCTAAATGCTTTAAATAATTTGTACCCTATTTGCAACTAATTTGAATTAGGGGATTTCGTGATTTTTTTTCCCGCTATATGGGGGTTTACTTTGGAGATATGTGGGCTGCGATATGCCATTTAGTGATTTTTTAGATTACATTGTATCCACAGCCGACGTGTTTTGTTATAATACGTTCTGCTTGTTGCATCTTAAAATCCATATCTGAGTAATCGTCTAGCTTTTTCTGTCGGGGCAAAACACTTTCTGGTATCTAAGAAATACGTATCCATTAAACGTAAGCTTTGACATATTCTGTTGGCATGTAGTTGTGTTTCAATTTTATAAAATTACAATGAAAATTTTTTTTTTCCAGTATGTTTAATGTGAGCACGTTTCTCTCTCACAGAGTACTTTTTAAGTGGTTGGCGCGATGTTATTTTGCCTAATGACAGTATACATAGTGTTTTTAAAAGCTTGTTTCTTTAACCACTAAGTTTCACATCGTCAGGTTCTTGGCTTTGACGAGGTGTAGTGAATATGTCCGTTGCTGTGGATTCAGTAAGACCGCAAAGACCGCAACTTGTAGGAATTATTTGGGTTCGATTGTTGTTTGGCCGTGTTTTTTTTTAAACCACTAAATTAAAAAATACGCGTTCTGTATTCAAATGTAAACGATTCTTATTTTTTCTTCTATAAGGAGCTAGATATTTTTGTGAAACCAGTCACTCAAATTCAGCCGTTCTGTTAATCAAGGTTACTTACAATTCATTCATTTTATTTCATTACTATTTCAATTCTATGCGCAACCAAAAAAAAATCGTTTAACTTGCTCTGCGTATATTGCACCCTAAAATATTGAGCTTTTTTACATGTATATCTTCAAACAACTGTTCGTAAAAATATGTTGTTCTCAAGTTAAAATGTATCTTGCGATTTATTTCTGCTGTTAACTTTTTTCTGAACCACCTCTATAAAATGTGTTTAACCTCTGCTCTTTCTTTACGAGATTATTCGTAAGATGGCCCTCATCGTTGTCAAACAGATTCTCATGAAGCGTAAGTAAACACTATTCTCGTTCGTGAATCTTTTGTGTTTGTTCTTTGTGAGCTTTTTCAGCATCGGAATTTCTAATAAGCAGCGCACTTCTTTCAAGGCACTAGTTAAAAGTTACCGTATCTCACTCCCCCTACACCTCCTTGTCTCTCCTGAAAAATACAATCTTATTTAATCTCCCTTACAACCTGGTTTTTTTTTAAACACTGTTTGTTGTTTTACGTGATATTAATGAACGGGCTGCTATTACGTTTCCAAACTGGTTGTANTTTTTTTTTAAACACTGTTTGTTGTTTTACGTGATATTAATGAACGGGCTGCTATTACGTTTCCAAACTGGTTGTACACACACACACACCGGCATTTTTACGCGTGAGAAAATAAAATTAGGGTTTTACATTGGACGGTTGTACAGAGAAAGGCTAAAGGCGACGGGACTTCCTGCCTGTTATGGTGGACTCCAAACCACACGAGTTCCTTCGACTCGGTGCTCGTAACTTGTCATGCCTGAAGGTTGGGCGCGAACCACCACAAACTTTGCCTCCACGCCAATTTTTGTGATGCTTCAGCTTGAACGGCCACCGATCACCACCATATTGTGCAATTAAAATGAGGAACAGGAAACTCAGGCTGCAAGAGTTCATCAAATGCATGAAGTCATGAAATTTTCATTCAGACAGGTGAATATAGTAAAAGAGAAATGCTTGACTTTGTATATACTGTGTATCGGTTAAGAATTCTTAAGCGTGAATGCATCTCCATTGTTCTTTTAGTGTGGGCAAGACAGACGTGAGCTGAGAAATTAGAAACCTAACAGGTTCTGCCCCTCCCCCCACCTAATAAAAATATATGTGTGTGCGTGTATATATATANCACCGGGTGGGTGCGAACTCGCGAATACAAAATGCGGCATACGATTATATGGCAGAATTTAAAGCGAAAATACCTTAAGGTGAAATTGCATTTGAGGCTCAGTTTCTGAGGAAACTAGCATGACATGTCTGGAGCGAGGTAGGAGCAAGTGTTTGTTAATGGACGAGTGTGGTGGTATGGGAACGCTGTGACGTAGGTGACGAGGCAGTGTTAAGGCGGAAGAAAGCAGTTGGGCTCAATATTGGCAAACAGCCATGGCATGGCAAGCGGTTTGGCCGTGGGGGACCTGTGGCATGGCCACCGCGGCCACCAGACCTCTCTCCACTGGACTTATTTTTGTGGCCTCACCTGAAGTCTCTGGTGTATCAGCCAGACAACCCGCCTGAGGACATCGTCGCGTGACTACATGCTGCTACTGCCATGATTGACATCCCCATGCTGGGCCGCATGCATAGAACACATGTGTTACACGCGCCGAAAAATGTACAGTAATGCGCGGAGCCAACTTTGAACACCTATTGTGAATTTTTGTAAAGGTTTGTTGTGTGTGTGTGTTCGCATTTTAACTCGAATACCTAATGCGAAAATTGCGAATTATTTACGTTCTCATTTCAAGTGGTTATTTGATTGACTTTTTATGCCTACTCATTTGAAGACGTTTATTTAACCTTTTATTCCATAGTTATTAGACCTGGACTGTTACTGATCATGGGGACTAGTAGTTTTACGAATTTGTGTGTGTGTATGTGTGTGTGTGAGTGCCCGCGTGCTCGTGCGTGCGTGCGTGTGTGTGATGGCATCACATTTCACGTCGTTTGCCTCTGAAACTATACCTGTAATGCAATTTCACCTGAAGTTGTGTTTGCCTTACATTTTTCCGTAGAATAGAATGCTGCATGCCGTATTCGCGAGTTCCCACCTACCCGGTATATATCATAAGCATGTTTGCATACACACACATACAAAAAAATAGACTGTATTAAAAAAATTATACTACATACAAACTTTATTCATCGGATATAACAGATTCCATTTTTTGTTGTTCAAATTGTTTGTGCTAATTTTTCACAACGTAATACATTTGAAAGAAATCTTCATTAAGGTGCCGTTTCACTTTGCAATGAATATGTTTTTCTTGACAATAATAAATTTTGGGAATAAACTGTTCATGCATAATTTGGAATATATTTTTGCAACACCATTTTTTTTTTATAGAAATCACACACAAGAGAACCAGATTTTAATGATATTTTATTGTACTAAACACCTACAGCTACCAATAATTTCTTTAAATGTTACAATTTTATTTAATACCATTAAAATTGTACACACATACACTGGAGAGCCAAAGAAAACTGGTATAGGCGTGCGTATGCAATTAACAGAGTTATGGAACCAATAAAACTAACGTGATGCGGTCGGCAGCGCCTATATAAGACAACAAGCGGCTGGCAAAGTTGCTAGATCGGTTACTGCTGCTAAAATGGCAGGTTATCAAGATTTATGTGAGTTTGGACGTGGTGTTATAGTCGGCGCACGAGAGATGGGACATAGCATCTCCGAGGTAGCGATAACATTTGGATTTTGGCGTACGACCATTTCACGAGTGTACCGTGAATATCGGGAATCCGGTAAAACATCGAATCTTCGACATCGCTGCGGCCGGAAAAAGATTGTGAACGAAAGGGACAATCGACGACTGACGAGAATCATTAAACGTGACAGACGTGCAACCCTTTCTCAAATTGGCGCAGATTTCAATACTGGGGTATCAACAAGTTCCAGGGTGCGAACTATTCAACGGACCATCATTGATATGGGCTTTCGGAGCCGAAGGCCCACTCGTGTACCGTTGTTGACTGCACGACACAAACCTTTACGCCTCGCCTGGGCCCGCCAACACCGCCATTGGACTGTTGATGACTGGAAACACGTTGCCTGGTCTGACGAGTCTCGTTTCCAATTGTATCGGGTGGATGGACGTGTGCGGGTATGGAGACATTCTCATGAATCCATGGACCCTACATGTCAACAGGGGACTATTAAAAGCTGGTGGAGGCTCTGTCATGGTATGGGGCGTGTGCAGTTGGCGTGGAATGGGACCTCTGATACGTCTAGATACGACTCTGGTGGGTGACAGATACGTAAGAATCCTGTCCTATCACCTGCATTCATTCATGTCCATTGCGCACACCGACGGACATGGACAATTCCAGCAGGACAATGCAACATCCCATACGTCGAGAGTTGCTACCGAGTGGCTCCAGGAACACTCTTCTGACTTTAGACACTTCCATTGGCCACCTAAATCACCAGATATGAACATTATTGAGCATATCTGGGATGTCTTGCAACGTTCTGTTCAGAAGAGATCTCCACCGCCTCGCACTCCTATGGATTTGTGGACTGCCCTGCAGGATTCATGATGTGAATTGCCTCCTGCATACCTTCAGACATTAGTCGAGTCCATACCACGTCGTCTTGCGGCACTTCTGCGTGCTCGCGGGGCCCTACACGATATTAGGCAGGTGTACCAGTTTTTTTTTTTTTTTGCTCTTCAGTGTATAATGCATTTATATGAGATAAAAAAAATTCATCACTTCAACATTTTGAAAAATTCTGAAAAGTGTTAGTTTTGGTCAACCAAATGCTTCTGCGTGGATTACTTCCAATAGCTTCTTTTTCCATATTTACTTCCATTTTTTTTATTATTCTTCAGTATATACTACCTGCAACATACAATGGCTACAATACATGAAATAGCTTTTAAAACTATCATTCACACAGTTTACAGTAATGACTTACTTTAATAAGACAAGATGCACATTTTACCAGGGTCCAAGAGGTCAGTTCTTAAAAATAAATTGTTGCGTTTGGATTAGAGCAACTTCTGCATATGAACTGTGCTCTTCAGAAATTTGTATAATGCTCAAGATATAACTCGCATATTAAAAAGAGAAGCCCTGGCTTTTAAAATCGTGGCTAATGTATAGCTTCGACTAGTTGTGACAACTACGACATCAATACCACTAATTAACTAACTAAACCAAACTTTGTTTTTGTACAAAATCCATTACCCAATTTTAACTTTTAAAAAGATTGCATCCTTGAGTTAGGAAATTTACAAATCGCCAGTTTTTCATCTCTTCAAAAGCACAAAGTTCAGTGGAATCCCAGTTTTACAATCCACGACTTTTAGACTACCTTAGGTCCCATATAATGTATCTAAAACAAAATTTTTTCGTTTTTTATACTGTACTTGCAGTGTTGCCATCTTTTTTCCATTGGAAAATTCCCTGACGTTTCCTTGATTTCCAGACAAAATTAATATTTTTTTCCCCGACCTTTTGCTAACATTTTTTTTTAGGATATACACCTCTGCTTTATAACACACTTTCACTCTGCCGGTCCCACACTAGGCAGCATTCAGACAAAAATGCAATATATATATATATATATATACACACACACAACATAAAACAAAAATTACTGAAATTATAACGTGTTCACTGGCACCTAAAAAGATAAGCTTCTGCACAATACCACCTCCACAAAAGAAAACGCATAGCTCCGTTTACAGCATCCATATATATATATATATATATATATATATATATAACTAGCTGTCGTTGTGCAGTCGGATAAAATAGTTCTTACTGTGCTTGCATTCATTTACGTATGCATATCAACAGGAAGCTGAAAGGGATGAATTCTTTATGAAGACATTGCTTCTGGTATGACTACCGGCCTTTCAAAACACAAGCATTTTTTAGAACATGTTTTCATGTAGTTTATAATATATTTGTGGTTAAAATACACAAGCAAAACACTGTACACATCCTGCAGATATATTTCCACGGTGGCTAATGGAAATATTTGGCTGGCACTGTTTGTCAACTATGAGTTAAAAGAAGCTAAAGACCTGTGCATTACCACAAACTGACATCATTAAATTTTGCTCATAAAATTTTGGTACTGTAAAGTGGGGTGAAATTGATTAGCAGAGGTGAGATTGATCACATGAAAATGTTCTATAAATATTACTGTCAGATATGGTACCTGACCTAAACATGTACAGAAAACTGCCATGCTATCGATCCCAGCCCAGCTGATCAATTTCACCTCACTTTACAGTAACAAAAATAACACTAGCAGGCATAAATACCAAGCATTTACCAGCACTTTCTATAACAGCAAAGAATAAATATTAAAATTAAAGCAGTACTACTAAGATAATTTTGTTAATACGTACAAATTTTTAATCGATGCGATTCCGGCAGAACCATCTTATAACATCGAGTATGTAACACATAAATGAATGCTCCTGCAATTTTTTTTCAATCCCTATGTTTAACATCAGTATTTGTTCAGCTCATGGCCACAACTCAGACGCAATTTTTTTATTTGGGTAAAATTTCAGACACAAGAACAGAGAAGTAGCCTACAAACAGATGTTTATATTTGAAATATCGGTATGTAAAGTGATTTTTGTGGTGGTGATTGTAAAGATGACTAAGAAACAAATTGGCATGTCTCCAGAATGCAGTTGTTAGGCGTGTTCATATGAAGATTTGCATGGGTTGATGATGCTGTGGTCTCGGTGCTTGTAGCTATCTCTTAAAACAGATACGAAGAAGACTACCTATACACACGTTTCAGAAATATTTCAGGATTGTTTTGAAGTTCAATTCTTCAGAGCGCCAAAAAGGGTAAAATGCTTTTTCATGGGAATGCAACACATATTAAACCAAACGACTTATCATGGTGCTCGATGCTTTGTATGACAACACACACAACAGACTAAAAACCTATTTCAGGATTTTTGAAACCGCCCTTATACATAATAGGGTGGAAAAAGGTAAGTTTTCTTATGAAACTCTAAATGTCCCACAAATGGAATTAGATATTGTAGTGGTTTCAATGTAAGAAAGCAAATTGTACAAATGTGTAAAAACTAATCTCTAGATATTTTGCAATCAAATGTATATGTGGTATGGGAAGGCGAAAAAAAAAAGGGGGGGGGGGGGTAAAATGTTTTTTGTGAAATTCTCAACATTACTTATTAAACTCAATGGCATATCATTGTCTTTCAGAAGGCTATAAATACAAATAAAAACTTGATTATTTTTATATTACACTTCCAGGGGTGAAAAGGAGCAAACTGTGCTGTCATGAATATCGCAATTCTCTTCATTTAATAATTTTAACAATATAATTATCTATCAAAAATTTTCAGAATTTTTTTAAATTAGTGGTCATAGCACCTGAAAAGAAAACCAGAATTGTTATGTTGTTGTGAGTCGCAGGTTTATGGGTGCCTAGACACTGGACAACAGTCACCACTAATCTGCTACTTTTTATGGCACATACACTAGCTGTGTTTACAGTGTAGCACGCATTCTTTTGTTTCATTGAAAGGTTTTGAATTTAGAAGGCCCTAAACTTGTCTCGCAGAATACCCATCTCTTTGCGAGTCACAAAGTTTATTGGTGCTTAGACAGAAACTGAGCAGTCGCAATGAATCTGGTACCTTTTATATTACAGACACTATCTGTATCAGCTTTTTTCATACACTGAAAGGTTTTGAATCTAGAAAGCCNCTGGTACCTTTTATATTACAGACACTATCTGTATCAGCTTTTTTCATACACTGAAAGGTTTTGAATCTAGAAAGCCCTAAACTTGTCCCCTAGAATCACGATCTCGTTCTGAGTAACAATTTTATCTGCACTCTGACCAAAAATGGATGGCAGTCGCAACAAATATGAGACAGTTTATAGTACATACAATACCTCGATTAGGATTAAGTATTAATTTTTCCTGTTACATTGAAAGGTTTCGAACTTAAAATGCCCGAAACTTGCCACCTGGAATCTCCATAGTATTCAGAGTCAGAATTTCATTTGAGGTTGGCCAAACACTGAGTAACAATTTATCATTTATTGTGCCCCTTCTTGATTTGACATGCTTAAGTATGATTGTATAGACTCGGTATTTCATAGTTGAGAATTGTATCATCTGTTATATTTTTATTCGATTGTATTTGTATTTTAGACTTTGTGTTAGTATTTTGTATTTGTAAAATTAATGTATGTTATGTTTATGTAAAATTGACATGCTCCATATTCCGAATGTCCNCTGGTACCTTTTATATTACAGACACTATCTGTATCAGCTTTTTTCATACACTGAAAGGTTTTGAATCTAGAAAGCCTTAAACTTGTCCCCTAGAATCACGATCTCGTTCTGAGTAACAATTTTATCTGCTCTCTGACCAAAAATGGATGGCAGTCGCAACAAATATGAGACAGTTTATAGTACATACAATACCTCGATTAGTATTAAGTATGAATTTTTCCTGTTACATTGAAAGGTTTCGAACTTAGAATGCCCGAAACTTGCCACCTGGAATCTCCATAGTATTCAGTTAGAATTTCATTTGAGTTTGGCCAAACACTGAGTGACAATTTGTCATTTATTGTGCCCCTTCTTGATTTGACATGCTTAAGTATGATTGTATAGACTCGGTATTTCATAGTAGAGAATTGTATCATCTGTTATATTTTTTTTTGATTGTATTTGTATTTTAGACTTTATCTTAGTATTTTGTATTTGTAAAATTAATGTATGTTATGTTTATGTAAAATTGACATGCTCCATATTCCGAATGTCCTNTTAGTATTTTGTATTTGTAAAATTAATGTATGTTATGTTTATGTAAAATTGACATGCTCCATATTCCGAATGTCCTTGACATATATAGGAATCCACGGAGTACACTAAAATAAATAAAATTAAAAATAAATGAAATGTTCAAGAGGTACAAAAGTGAAATATATTTGGCTTATGCAAAGCTTACAGTTTGAAATGTGTATGTAATATACAAATTCTATACAGCATTTTAATTCAAGGATTAGCAGTACCTTAAATAAGCAAAAAAAAAAAAAACGAACCAATGCCTTTAATATAAAGAAAGTTAATAATCTGAATGCTTGGAAAATGGTGAAAGGGGGNAAAAAAAAAAACGAACCAATGCCTTTAATATAAAGAAAGTTAATAATCTGAATGCTTGGAAAATGGTGAAAGGGGGGAGAATACCAATTTCTGTAACCAAATTTCTATAAGCACACAAGATCCTGGCATTACGTCCAGGAACTAGTANAGGGGGAGAATACCAATTTCTGTAACCAAATTTCTATAAGCACACAAGATCCTGGCATTACGTCCAGGAACTAGTAAATGTTGTTTCTTGGTTTTTCTGGACAGACGCCATGCGGCTATTGCAGCGTATTTCACTCCTGAAGCTATCACATCTATCACATGCTGACATGCTGAAACATAGAGCTTAGATATCCTTTGTATACTTAAAAGTAACAATACAAGCTACGCAAATGTTGGGAACATTGATTAAACTGGCACTAAAATACTTTCATGCTAAAGGTTACCAGTAAGTGATACGCCACAATAGGTACTGGTAACTGATACACTTGCAACGTTGAGATATACAGCTACAAATGCAGCATCATGGAAAATGTTTTGTGATGGCTGTCTGTGTCTGAATTCAAACCAGACAGGAAATACGATACAGTACACAAATAAGACAAATCAATGATTTACTGGCCAGCAACCTGTAAGAAAAAAATGCCAGCAAAAACAACCTGCGTCATTCTGGAAATGAAATCAGACGTACTGAACATATTCAATTCAGTGATAATTGTATCAAGCCTTAAAATCCACTAATTCCAAGAATTTCATGTAAAATTGTACAATAAGCACGATTTCCTTACAGAAAAATACTAACAGTTGGCAGGTCACTGCCATCATTGATGGTTTTCACAAAATTCTCTGTTTTAGAAGACAACGCCACTAAATAGTGTAGAAGGTTGGACTTGTGAAGAACAATATTTATTCCTTATTTTGATAATGAATTTTCATTAAATTTGTATTCCACTCTGTCAGTTAATAGACAATCTTACAAGTGGCCTTTTTTTTTACATTCTTTATTTATAAACATTAAAGCAAGACACTTTCTTATTATTAGAAATTTATTTACCGTCAGATGTTAAGAAATGTTAAGAAAGTATAAAAACAAGATGGGTTGGGGTGGGGAGTGTTAAGGAGTTTTAGTTTTATTGTAACTGCTTGGTTATGACTTGAAGGCACAAAAAAAGGAGTTTACTACAGACCTGCTTAATTAATTGGCAATTCATATCAAATGCTATGTCTTATGTTAATGTGAAAAGAAATAAATTTTTCGTATTAAGTTCATGGGCCTTCAACGCTGTTTTAATTATGATTGTGGTTCAAACTAGAAGTGCACATTTCTCTGGCATTGAGCTGTTAGTAATATTAAAGAATCTAGTAGAACTAGTGAGAAGAAATTTAAGGAAAAGTAGCTTAAAACTTTACTTATAACACATACAATCTTATCAGATGATGAATTTTTCATTACGGAAACACTGTGTGTATATAGGCCTATATTTACATACATAAATACACTGAAGAGCCAAAAAAACTGGTACACCTGCCTAATATTGTGTAGTCCTCCCCCCC
>NQII01001388.1:341202-391461 GCA_002778355.1 Clitarchus hookeri | reverse complement strand
GGATTCCCGATATTCACGGTACACTCGTGAAATGGTCGTACGCGAACATCCAAATGTTATCGCTACCTCGGAGATGCTATGTCCCATCTCTCGTGCGCCGACTATAACACCACGTTCAAACTCACTTAAATCCTGATAACCTGCCATTGTAGCAGCAGTAACCGATCTAGCTGCCGACCGCATCGCGTTACTCGGATTGGTTCCATACCTCTGTCATTTGCATACGCACGCCAATGCCAGTTTTTTTGGCTCTTCAGTGTACATACATACACATACATCACTGTGTGTATATAGGCCTATATTTACATACATAAATACATACACAAACACACACACTTACATATTCTGTATTCAGGGTGGCCACTCAATTTCTGTTTCAAAATTCTCTGACTTATCCAAATTTTGGAGATTTAATTTTGCATTTTCCATGAGTGATAATTTTTGCTTAATCTTGGCTTACGGCATAATTAATGATTTAAATGTACAGTTTAATGGGATGAGAACAATACAGCAGCCATAATAATTGAATTCTACAATCTTGTCCGCTACAGTCCCAAACAGAACTGTAATGCTACTTGAAGAACAAAATTCCTGAAGCCAGTATCTCAGTCGATATGGCTTTGAAGAGTTGCCAATACAGTTTTATACCAACTATGTAGTACACTGTAAACTTATTTGCAACAAATCTCATATGTGTGCGCAATGGTGATGCAGGGAGTGCAGTGGCACCCACTATTGCATCATGTCATTAAGAATATAAAAAAAGAATCTTGCTAATTCCATATTTTCAATAGACAGCCTGTATGTTTGAATCGACCACTAAATTAAAAATAACTTTAAAGTAGCATAGACAATTTATAATAGATATGTTTAAATATATTCGTACTTTGCGTTTTTAATCTCGTAAAAATGGATCNCAACTAATTAGCTAATGCTGCGCACGCATATGACAAATCTAATGTATCACATTATTCCCCTAGAAGAACTGACGAAAATATTACATTTACTATCACCATGTTTTCAAAAAAGGATGGCATAAAACTGCTACTTTTAAATTGAAGTTTGCCTTGATAAATCTTAACATACAGTGTAGATGTAACACAGATTTGGGCCTGTGAATTTAGTGTTTTAATTACTGAAAAACAGTTTCCGTAATTTAAAATACAAACTTCACACGTCAATGCTTTTCTTAAGAATTTTTCCTGGCATTTAATAAAATTAAAATTCCACATTTTACAACATTCCTGACTCTTCCTGGCCATTACAATTCCCTGACTTTAAGTCAAGACTCTTGTTTTTCGATTAAAGACCGCTGTATGTTAGGTTATGTGTACGTGTTTTTTTTTAATAACATTTTCACCAATAATAGTGTACTAAGAAATTATGCATGCTTATACATTCTCTGGGAACTTTCAGTAAACTGCTAAAATGCTTTCAGAGCACCAAACAAACATTACTGTTAACAATTGTCCAGAAGAAAGAGTTTTGTAGAAATTTTAAAAAGGAACCTGTTCCTAGTTTTTTTTTTTAACTTATATAATGATGATAAACCGGTCACAGACTAAAAAGAAAATTAAAAATATAAACGTAACACGTTGTTAGCAAATAGTGATATTTTAACCCAAAACTGCAACAACTATTTTCTCACTGCATTTCGACCCTTGCCAATACAGTACGCTATAGGAATACTAGTAAAATTAAAATATACACAGTGAAAACAATAAAACCTACTTTGTTTGTAGCATAAAGTGATTCGTAACCATATCTACAATTTTATTGTATGAACTGGAATAAAACTGAATTAACAGTACCTTAAGAAACTAAAAGTCTTTGATTAATTCTGTACTAGGCCTACTAGTTAAAAACTTGAAAACTAGAAGTTATTAGCTATGTCAGTAAACAAGAGCTGCTAAGTAAAATCATTAACTTAGTACATAATAAACACCTATTTGTTGTTTTATGAAAAAGTACACATAGTATGCCAAATAACTTATTCTGTCAGCTAAATAATGTGTATATACAAGTAACTTTGTCAATTTTCCCCCTATGCTCATGTTAAGATTCCCCATTTGCCCAAGGCTTCATCTATATAAAAATATGCATATTGGCCTAGTTGCACCACGTGAAAGTCTACCTACTGAAAATTAAACGTTCTCATTTGTCAGTACTAATATTAATGCACAGAGTAAAACTTTTTATTGCCAAATAAAAATTATACGACCTATAAGTAAATAATACTTAAATAATTACGCTGCATCTGGAACAGAAGGACAGTGCCTAAAGCAAATTCACATTACAGACGATATTAAAAAATATTACACAAATATTAAAATATTGTTTACCATAATTTAATTAGTTTAATTTAGTTTTGGTGGGGCAATATTACGTTGGATAGAGTTAGGTTAGGTAAACACAACCTGTATATACAAATTTAAGAAAATTTCTGTGTACGATAGATTGTTTGGGCAAATTTCAAGCAAACAGTGTTTTTATAACCTGATCACACGGTGATTATAATAATGACTTCGCCTCTAACCTCTACCACGTGGTTTATAAAACACAACAAATAAGTGTATACGAGAACATCAATTTATTAAATTAATGACTTACCTTTTATGTAACTGCCCTACATACAGTTTATCTCGCTTCTTGATACGTTTATAGCAACAAATTCCCTGCATTCAGAGAATTACTTGATATTGTTCACAGTTCAAACTTAAAAAAAACCACGGCGACCACGGAACAGAGAACACGCACGGAAATTATGCTTCAGAATAGCCAATATTACAAAATGGAACAGCTCGTGCTACTTAGTTAAAATTCCCTCTCTGGATTGAAATGCGTAGATTATCACAATGGCCGCTTATAAAGATATAATTTATTGATAAAATACCTTTAAGAAGTTAACAACTTACTCTTATCTTCTTGCACTCAGTTGATTAGCTTGCTAAACACGAATTTATAGGGTACATTTCGTAGTTTAATTTAGCAGGTGTCAACGAGTCCTTGCCAGTCCGTACAATATAATTCTTTTCTTGTTGACATTTTAACTCCACTACTTTTCGAGTTAAAAAATATTTGTCTTGCACACATATAGTGGACAATCAGAAGAATCCCCTATTTCCCCAATGGAACACATACAGTAGTAAGTTCAAACAAAATATTATTACAAAAGACAATCATTAGGTCTAGCGGAACGGTAATGAAATTTTATAGTCATAAAATGAGAACAGTGGAAAGACAATACCACTTTTACTCTGGCCTGAATAGTTTTAGGCCCATTACATTTCGATGAATAAATACATTTTCCTTAATAGTAAGTTGTTAACTCAGTCCTCAGTAATATATATATATATATATATATATATATATTATAGTAAAAAGAATGTCAGACACTGCGAGAATATCACTTACAAGCACAAAAATACGAGAAATAGATTTTTTCAATTTACAAAAAATTGTAAGTTTGGCGCGTTTACGGAAGGCATTCATCAATTAACGGAATATTTCCTTAAAATATTCCGTAAATTCGCGGAAAGACACTGCTAGTTTCCTTGAATGCAATGCACATAGAAATTTTTGTTCGTAGTACACTTTCACGACTTGGACTGTAATTATTTTAAAAGCGCGTGGTATGTTAAATATCTTCTGTCAGTCCTGCTGTATATTGAGATGGGGAAAACCACAATTAAATGAAGTGTCCATTTAAGTACCCGCACCCTCAAGCAAGGAAATTACAGGCACATACTTCAGCACGAAGGCATAATTCAAGCGAGGACTAAGGGCGAGTGTGAATAAGGGACGTCGTGGGAAAGTGACGCTAGCAAAAATACATCATTAACTGAGGAGGCCAGAGGTTTCAGAGAGTCCCAACCGTGAGACTAATTAATACGCATGCACGTCCTGGGGAGAACCGGCAGTCCAACAGAGACGTCTGGGGTTGAAATGCTTCGCGACTAGGAAACTAATTACAAAATGGCTGCAGTAATTAACTGTGCAGATGCAAAGAACGGCACCATTTTACCGGCGCCACATAAATCGTGCTGAGCACAGTGAAGTTTTTTTTTTTCTCTTTCCCGTTTGCGGCTATTTCGGAGTGTTATTTTTTAATTTATTTCAGCACGTTCTTTAAGTTTCCAACTACAGCCTTAATAAACGTGGAAGACGAGCTTCCAGGAGCTTGCATTTGCACATGGCGGGTGCTAAGATGTGAACATCACACGGGAAAAAAAGTTATTGAGGCGATTTCCAGTGAGAACAACTGGGCCTGTTCTGTATCTCATAAGAATGTCATGCTTCTTGTAGTTTCTCTTCCAAGAATGGCATCTGGTGTCACCTTTGTAGCTATTCTGTTTACTTCTTGACGTAATACAAAATCAACATATACCCTTATAAATAATTAATTGGTTTTCTCCTAGCTGCCAAGAAACATTTACGCCAATTGTGTAGGGGCAGAAGTTACATTTTCTTGGGGGAAAACTTACGAATATATAAAAAACTTATACGACAAAGGTGATAGTTTGGTGCTAAAATATATATGGTAGTTTAATTTGTAAATCTTACATAAACGATAATTTTCTGGTTACAGAGGCGCGTAGGCTAGTTAAGCTTCAAGACAATGCTAGTCCTTGAAACAGTTTTAAATTGGAAATAATGATGTTAGGAACGCTAATACACCGATTTGCAAGAATTTTCTCACTTTCGTATAAAAAAAGAGGCGAATTTCATGCAAGTTGGTTGTACGGAAAACTCATCATAACACCTTAAATTATTTTGTTGAAAGGGGTCGATGAAAGTATGTAATGGGTCGAAGTCATTGTCACATAAAATATTCGTTATTTGCTTTTGGCGTATTACACACAGCCATAGTTGCTTTACAGTTTAAATTGTAGTCAAATTTGGAGGGAAATGTAGATAGAGGTTGAAACAAACTGTCGTGGCTTTACACTGAAAACTGTCTCATTTAAGAGTTAAATAAAAAATAAATAAATAAAGNGGTTGAAACAAACTGTCGTGGCTTTACACTGAAAACTGTCTCATTTAAGAGTTAAATAAAAAATAAATAAATAAAGGAAATCTACCGGCAATAATATTCCAGCATAGTTACGAAAATTGTGATTAGTGTATGGGAATTGGTTCCATTTAAATTTCTAATTTCCACAGGATTGAGGATAGGTCGCCATGTATTATCAGCAGCTGCTGCGTTAACATATTTGGCGGAACGGATGCTGATGAGGTTGGTGAACTACAGANCCGGCAATAATATTCCAGCATAGTTACGAAAATTGTGATTAGTGTATGGGAATTGGTTCCATTTAAATTTCTAATTTCCACAGGATTGAGGATAGGTCGCCATGTATTATCAGCAGCTGCTGCGTTAACATATTTGGCGGAACGGATGCTGATGAGGTTGGTGAACTACAGAGAGCAGCGGGGATTACGTCGTGGATGGACACCCGCGTGTTGACGACGCGTGGGCAAGAGCAGCGGAGCCCCCGCCCACTGCGTGTGCGGGTCGACTCCCACAGGTAGTCTTTTGTTTTCGCGCCTCGCTCAAGTCGGCGGGTGTAACGCGCGGTCGGGGAACCCATGTTCCGCGGCGCGAATATCCCGCTTGTTAATATATGTTGAGCGGCGGCAGGTAGTTTGTCAAGGCGCGGGTGACCAGCCAGCGGGCCGGAGGAACGCCTGAGCCGCGGCGACGGCCCGGCCGGCCGTCTTTAATCTCCTAGATGACGCCGCCAGCCCAGATAATTTCCGCCGAACGGGGCGACGCCGTGTTTTATGCAAAGTGAATTTTTAGGCTACTCCTCTTCTCAACCCCTTCCTTTTTGAACCCCTTGTAATAAAGAAGGGAAGTGGCGGGACCACCCCACGCGACTTTCGGTAGGATTTCAGACCCGCGCGCCGACGCGACGCACGTGTTACTGATGGCGGAGGCTGCGAGATTTACGGCGAGTGCAGGCCCTTGCATGTGCCGCAGCTGATATTCGCCACTGTCCGATCGAGCGGGGCGTTCCAGTGCCGTTAGCATGGCGAGATGACCGTCAGAGGAAACCTTCCGAACTGAGACGGTGAAATTGAAACCATTTCGAACTTTATGATTTTCTTTGTATGGCGTATTTAAAATTTAGTACTCTTTTTGCCAAGTTGTAACACGTAGTTGAGTATATTGATTTGAGTTTTTCTCCAATTAATCTACGAACAACGTTTATTTCAAAGAGGACTTTAAGTGTAGTTTAACATTACCCATTCGTAAAAAAAATTGATATAAAATTCTTTTAACGTACTTCTTATTCTTCAGAGAAGCAAAATCTCCCTAAATATGTGAACGCACCTATTTTTACCTCTTAAATACTAAATGTCTGAATTTCATTCAAATCGGAAGAGACGTGATTAAATGACATATTTAATTAAAATCAGTGTGTTTCACGACATAAATATATGCTCTATGTTACTCTTCTAAAGGAACAAAACTTAGCACAATTTTGGCTAGAAGAGATAATAATTATATATACTGATTAAAATGGTTAACATTTTAAATTAGATTAAATTCTAAATGTAACATTTTATATAAAGCGGCAACTTTAAGTATCAAAAATAAGACTATAAAAAAAAATTAAATCATCGCTTGTCTGGGACAAAAGAAAAAGGATTGCTACTTCCCATTGCACTTCTTGCATAGCCTACCAGATTTGCTTGAAATCGTTTAAATGCGTTCGGAACTATAATATGTAAGCTTAATTTTTTGGACTGTGTGATCTCTGTGAATGTGTAATACAAGAAAATATTGTGGAGTCTATTTGATGTCCTTACTAAATGCTGCCAGTATACCGAATTCTGTCCAAATTAATGCAGTGGTTCTAGCGTATAGTTATCGCATATTGCCTGAACGTATTAACATATACGTCACTTACAAAATAGTGTTACTTACACATTAGTGTTTAAAAGGAAATTTTAAAGGTTGCCTTATATATAACTACTTGTTATGCTAAACGTACGCCTATCTGTCAAGTGACGCTGTTTTCAAAACTGCTGACTAATGAATTTATTAATTAGGTAGGGTCTACTGCCACATATTACATCGTACATTTTTTTGAAAATAAGTGTTCAGTGTTGTTGAAAACTATATGGACCCGAATATTTCATTCAGACGTCGATCAGCCATGAGCGTGATATTGTTAGCAATGCTTATTTTTATTCCTGAGGTTAGGGGGCCACGGTGGCCGAGCGGTTAGACTGCTTGCCTCCCACCAAGGCGAACCGGGTTCAATCCCCGGCCGGTTTACTCCGGATTTTCGCAAGTGGGAATCGTGCCGGACGATGCCGCTGGTCGGCGGGTTATCTTGGGGATCTCCCGTTTCCCCCGCCCCTTCATTCCGGCGCTGCTCCATACTCACCTCACTTCACCCTCATCGGCTCTCAAGACCTCGATGTTAAGAGCCGCCCAAATCTCTTCACTCTCTTCACAAACAAGCCGTAAACGAGGCTGTACACGGTAAACTGAGCACTTTTGAAAGCCCTCCTTAATGGCGCAGCCTACCTGGCGCTTGATTTGCGTCGCTATTTTTTTTACGAAACCAGTAAGCATTTTCCCATTATGCCGATGTACGAAAAGAAAACACACTTTAGACGAGATACTTTCAATACCCTTAAAACATCCTGCACATTATAAATGTTATATCCGAGCCCTCCAGAATAGCTAAAACCTGCTTTTTCACACCTCTGCACATCATAATATATTGGACGGAAACATTCAAAACTATTATAGGGACCTGTACTAAACTTCACTTCAGATATTCCAACAATAAGATGATAGGGTTGCCGCTTAAAGTCCCATAGGTACACGCAGCACGACGGAAACACTACGTGAGACTTCAGCGCTTTGCGCGTAGGAGTTTTGTTCCTAGCCTCAAACGCGCTAAAAATCTCCAAGTAGGCGGCGCTCGTAAGATCTACTTGTATGCACATTTTGTATTCTTCCACCATATATAAAATTAACATTGTAATTGGCCGTATGACTTTATTTATGCGTCTGTCAATTGAAGCTGGGAAATTATTAGTTTACCAATTTGCTTATTCTTATACTAGCATATATTAAATAAACAGAAAGAAAAGGAAATAGTTCCCGTATTCACAAATGTTTATCGAACACTTAAAAATCACTTATTATTTTCCTCCGTCGTTATCAACTTTACTGGAAGCATGTCAGTCAATGCGCCCATTAAAATATGTGCAGGTAGGGGCAGTGACATTTTTCAAAAGTTTACTTCGAAAGTGCTCAGTTGACCATAAACAGCCTTTACATTGCTGGTTTTGCATTAATCTTCGTGGTGCGGGGTTATTGCTGGAATTTTAACTACTGATATTAACAAACATGTCAGAGGTGACGTAACAAGCCGCTTTGTGTTGTTTCCCGGAACTCGTCATTCTCATGAAATTCGTCCTCATTTTGAAAAATTACCAATAACTTCCTGGCACCTTACGTAACACTGGATATGTTACTGTTGCAATCATCAGGACGCACTTATCTTGATCCCATGACCTTGAATGGCCTTTGACCAAAAATTTATAAGAAATTCTAAAAAAATTTTTTACAAAAAATAAAAAATANCCCATGACCTTGAATGGCCTTTGACCAAAAATTTATAAGAAATTCTAAAAAAATTTTTTACAAAAAATAAAAAATATATTTTTAATTTACATTTAGAAGGTCCGGGGTGCGATGACACGTGGATTGACTAAGATCCCGACACGACCGACCCTCGCCAGGTCGGCCGGTGTCCACCTTGTCAGCCATGTTAGATGTCGATGACCTCGACCATGACCTTCACCCAATTCCCATGACGTTGAATGATCTTGAACACAAAAAAAATCCCAAAAAATACAAAAATCCNCCCATGACCTTGAATGGCCTTTGACCAAAAATTTATAAGAAATTCTAAAAAAATTTTTTACAAAAAATAAAAAATAAATTTTTAATTTACATTTAGGAGGTCCGGGGTGCGATGACACGTGGATTGACTAAGATCCCGACACGACCGACCCTCGCCAGGTCGGCCGGTGTCCACCTTGTCAGCCATGTTAGATGTCGATGACCTCGACCCATGACCTTCACCCAATTCCCATGACGTTGAATGATCTTGAACACAAAAAAAATCCCAAAAAATACAAAAATCCCAAAAAAAATTCCAAAAAATTTCTAAAAACCCCTTGACACTTGATTTCAGACCCAATACTCAAAACCGAATACTCAAGAACCTTGACTCAAAACCCAAGACTCAAAACTCAATTCTCAAGAACATTGACCGAAGACCCCATACCCAAGACTAAAGACTGAAGACCCTTGACCCAAGACTTAGGACACTTGACCCAATACCTTGACCATTAACCTTCAACCCAAAAAAAAAAATCATAAAAACTCTTGATTTTTTAAAAAAAATTCTATAAATTTCCAAAACGCTCGACAATGCTAGTCTTGAGTCCAGAGTATGTTGAATAGTGATTTATGCCGTATATTTTCATCATTGCATATAAAGTAGCATTAAAATATTCTTTACCATCGTCGGTGTGGAGATTTTTTGGTACGCATCCTTCGCTCAACACATCCACCATGGCCTCGGTGACTTCACGTGCATTCTTCGACTTAGCAGTCTGGCGTTGGTATACTAGGAAAACATCTATTACGGTCAAAATGTAGTGGTGGCCTTTATTCGTACGAGCAAAGTCTTGCATTTAGATCAGGTCGGATTGGATAGTATGTCCAGTCCTTTCATGACGTTCTTTCTCCTAAGATAGTTCTTTCTGGCCGGCCTGTGCAATTCCCCAGAAACAGCATATTTAGTCATCTCACGACGTAGCCAGCTTCGACGAGTTCTTCGATGATGGATATAATGTCGTTGGTGTGCGATGGGTTGCCCACAGACTCTGAAGCAACTAGTAGCCCTGGTCTATCGACGAGTTGGTTCGGATCGTCCCAAAACGCATCTATCTTGCGTTTCAAGTCAATCTTCTGCATCATCAGACCCGATCCAATAGCTTCGACCAATCGTGGAAACTGTCCCGTGATAATGCCAAATTTCGCATGGGTTGTGTCCTTAAATCGCCATGTTGGGGGGGGGGGTTATAAATCACGTAATGAGCATGACTGGACTGTAGCAGGCGACGGTACTAGCGCAAATCCGATTCGGTGTAGTGTCTGGGATGCCTAAAAAACAAAATTTCGCACACACCATGCGCAATTTTCACCTTGTGCTCGTCTGATCTCCACCACATCTCCTGAAAAAAAACATCACTTCCTTGTTTCCGAGAAACGATTTTTCATCGCGGTGTAGCAAGTCGTATGTCTTTTCGCTGTTCCGATCGGAGTAGGAATCGATGTAGTGTCCGACCAGGGTGACCACCTCTGGTACAGCGTCTCCGTTTCGTTTCCGTTCTCGCGCACGCAGCAAATCGATCAGGGGCAAATCGTCTTCGTCGTTAGTGATGCCCCCTTCCGATACGGGTAGTTCCGGACTTTTTTTTTATGTGCCAGGGTCGGTCTTGCACCTTGATTTCATGTTTTATATCCGGCCGAGGCAAAGTATCCTCCTGGCTTTGTCGACCAAGTTCTTCGAAATGGCTGGTTATCGGCTTGTAAGCCTCTTCCTTTAGATTCTCGAGTGCCAGTCTGTACCTTTTCTCGCGAGTAGATATTTTGCAGGAACAGCTTCGATGGCCTGCTGCAACTCAGTCTTCAGTTCGGTTCTGTCCGCCATCATTCATGGAATGGATAAATACACAACNGGGAAGGGGAACCAATGACGCATTTGGGGGAAGGGGAAAATGTGGTTTCTATTTTATTAACATAATTCTGCACAATACCGGCAGCTGTTTTTTTTATGGTGGTAGTGGGGGATCCCCCCTCGCCCGATCGGGAGACGCACGTGCAGTTGGTGTCCCTCCACCCTCCCCAATCGGGAGAGAAACGAGTGGTAATCTCCCATCTCCCCTTTCCGATGAACGCACCCGTGTGCAATGCATTGCTAAATGCTGACGACTCCAGTCGGGTCGCTCTCAGCGTCGCTATGACAGGTGTGATGTTAGACACTGCGTCGCTGTCTGTGACCCTGACAGGCACGTGCGTCGTGTGCTCAGCGCAACGCTACATTTCCGATACGATAACCACCTGACCCGGTCTCTGAGCAAGCCCTGCTTCGTTATCGGAATTGTAGAGATGGCTCGTGACTGACGGCCTTGCTGCGACGTGGTAGCTGCTTTCGTCAGCCCGCGAGTGCACGTGTGTACTGAGAGTCTTGGTACTCGCAATTTCCAGCCTGCTTGAACGTTCACTTTTATACAATCGCAGCGACGACGCACTCTTCTTTTGTTTTTTCTAGTAAAATAAATAAAAATCCAATGAGGGGAGTCGAAATTATTTAATTTTTACATTTTTTTTATTTAAATAATTTTTTGGTTACAGGTTTTTAGAGGAAGGAGAAGGGATCAATACGTCCCCCGATGCACTGAGTACCAAAGTGGCGGGGCTGAATTTATTTAATTTTTATTTAAATCATTTCTAGGCAACATTACTCGACTGCAATTTTTTAAATTTCCTTCAAGAAAGTAGAAAAATGGAATTATGATCTGTATTGACACTCTAAACCGATATAATTATTAAAAAGCTGATACTTTTTAATTTGTATACATTTTTAATTGATTTTTTTTTTTTTTCTGGGATGTCGGGGGAAGAAAATCCAACAAGGCATCGAGCCATGGATGTGACGCCTACCAACATGCTGGACGGCACTGACCAACATGGCCGCCGGCCGCGCCTACCAAGAATGCGGACGGCTCGTTGCTCCTATTCCCGAAATTCTGTCCCAAAACGGACTCTATATATGTGTAGTATATATATGCGTACGTGTGTGTATATGTATATATATATACATATACACACACATACATACATACATACATACACACACACTTTGGTTAAGTTTTTTTTTTTGTATTGCCTAATACAGATGTTTATTAGAGCGTGTATTACGTTAGACGAACAAAATAAATTTTGTTACTTTCCAAGTTTTTTTTACTCAACAAAATGTTTTGTTGGGGCCACTAAATACAGTGCAAAATATTTGCTCACAAAGTTGGCCATTAGTTGCCCTTTTGAAGTTTACTCACCAGAGTACAGTTGCAGTGCGGAAGGATGGAGGGTGTGCCGGCCTTCGGACCGTAAAACCTGGCATTTTTAGTGTTTCTGTGCCTGCTTCCAAAAATCTTTGTAATTCATGTGATGTATTTGTATTTCATTTATGCCCCACTCCGCAAAACGTGATGTGCCAAGAAACTTGGTCACCGGAAATGTAACTCAAATAGAAAAAACGGAGGCCACAATAATAATATTCAGAAACTCGCCTAGTTATGTAATGCATAAAATGCATTTAACCAAAGCAGTTTTTGTTACGATTTATTTATTGGCCTCTTTACTAACTACGCATACTAAATAGGAATATCTTTAATAATGCATTGATAACTAAAATAGCTTTGCGTTAATGCCGTATACATTATAAAACTAGCGAAATATTTTTGTTATGTCTTTCGTCCAGTTTAAAATGGAATAGAATAGTTTTCAATACAATATTAGAACTTACTATGTTTTATACGAGATTTTAGCCTTAAAAGTTTGCTTTCCAAAGTGAGTCTTGAAATAATGAATATTATATTCGTTCTTGCCGTATTTTAATAACTTCTGCAGATATTAAGTAGAACAATAAAACTGCAAGTAATCAAAGCTGGGAGGGTGCTCACACTACTTATTATTTTTCCTTTGAATTAACGTGTTTTTTAAAGTTATAATAGTGGACACACTGGCNGAGGGTGCTCACACTACTTATTATTTTTCCTTTGAATTAACGTGTTTTTTAAAGTTATAATAGTGGACACACTGGCGTCCGGTATTTCACTACCTTACTCCCAAGAACTTTATTATTTGTTTTTTTTTTTTTTAAGTAAAAATGTTAGAACAATTTTTCTGTTTTGTATTTTAAAACAAACGTTTCGTATAAATTTGTAGAAATCTGGCACTTTGGAATTATTAGATTTTAATCGGCGTCTTGGTTCATTTTAAACTCTGCCAAAGTAAACAAAAGCGTGTAAAAAGCATATAAATAAGGAGTAGTCGATAATTGCGACAAACGGAATCTAGCTCGTCGGTCGTGTGTTACTGTCATTGGTTGTATACAATCATTTCCCGGGTAGCTGCCCGTTAGTCGTGAGACTGATTTGGGGGTAGGTTAACTTTTTACTTGCTGTTTTAGGAATTGTGCCTGGCTTGATGTACTGGCTAATACTGTTTACGAGTGCATTTGTGCTGTTTTTTTTTTTAATGCACCCACTTTTAGGATTTCATTAATTGGAATCGTTTGTTTATATTTCGATATGGTCGTCTTGAGAAAATTAATACAAAATGCCGGATAGACAAATGCTGAGTTCTGACGTATTGGTAAATGTAGACTTGAACTTCGTGTTTGTATACCTGAACTATAGTAATATTCCCTTGTTACATGGGATATCGAAAACATTTTAAAATGTCCTTACTGCAGTTTGAACGTAAAGTAGGGAGTGGGGGAGGTTTATAAAAGTTATAAAATATGCTTAATTGTTTTTTAATTTTGTTTGTACCTTGAAAGTCGAGATATACTGTATAAGGGTCGTCGTGGATAGAAAACAGTTTTACCAAAGGAGCATGATCATTAGTTTGTCGATTGCATTATGTTCAGGTTTCTTCCTACCAAGTCTGCAACTAGAGAGTTTAAATTATGAATTAATCTTAAAGAAATCCCTTCTCAGTGCATCACTTGTAAAGATAGTCGTTGAAACAAAAATTATTCTGCGTGACATATGTNGTTTTTTTTTTTTTTAAGTAAAAATGTTAGAACAATTTTTCTGTTTTGTATTTTAAAACAAACGTTTCGTATAAATTTGTAGAAATCTGGCACTTTGGAATTATTAGATTTTAATCGGCGTCTTGGTTCATTTTAAACTCTGCCAAAGTAAACAAAAGCGTGTAAAAAGCATATAAATAAGGAGTAGTCGATAATTGCGACAAACGGAATCTAGCTCGTCGGTCGTGTGTTACTGTCATTGGTTGTATACAATCATTTCCCGGGTAGCTGCCCGTTAGTCGTGAGACTGATTTGGGGGTAGGTTAACTTTTTACTTGCTGTTTTAGGAATTGTGCCTGGCTTGATGTACTGGCTAATACTGTTTACGAGTGCATTTGTGCTGTTTTTTTTTTTAATGCACCCACTTTTAGGATTTCATTAATTGGAATCGTTTGTTTATATTTCGATATGGTCGTCTTGAGAAAATTAATACAAAATGNACTTTTAGGATTTCATTAATTGGAATCGTTTGTTTATATTTCGATATGGTCGTCTTGAGAAAATTAATACAAAATGTCGGATAGACAAATGCTGAGTTCTGACGTATTGGTAAATGTAGACTTGAACTTCGTGTTTGTAAACCTGAACTATAGTAATATTCCCTTGTTACATGGGATATCGAAAACATTTAAAAATGTCCTTTCTGCAGTTTGAACGTAAAGTAGGGAGTGGGGGAGGTTTATAAAAGTTAAAAAATATGCTTAATTTTTTAAATTTTGTTTGTGCCATGAAAGTCGAGATATACTGTATAAGGGTCGTCGTGGAAAGAAGACAGTTTTACCAAAGGAGCATGATCATTAGTTTGTCGATTGCATTATGTTAAGGTTTCCTCCTACCAAGCCTGCAACCAGAGTGTCTAAATTATGAATTATTGTTAAAGAAATCCCTTCTCAGTGCATCACTTGTAAAGATAGTCGTTGAAACAAAAATTATTCTGCGTGACATATGTTTAATATTTTTTCAAAAATTTTATATTAAAATTTTTATTTAGCAAAAATGAATACAATTTTTTTTTAAAAATTCTTAACGTGGCAGTTTTTGCTGAGAAAGTTGCGTTGAATATTTCATTTTGTCTGAAACAGTTATCTGTAAAATGGTTGCATAGAGAAGGAATTTCTTTAACGATGATTGACCTTTTAAACTCCGTGGCTGCAGGCTTGGTAGGTAGCGCCTTTAATACAATTTTTTTTTTCGGCCTCGCTCTTAAATATGTTAGCATTATGGCGCATTAACGTGCTAAACGTAACAGCATCGAACTACCGTATGAAATCCAACGCACAGCAGGCAAAGGTTAGTTGAAGTTATTAGTCAGTGAACACAGGGATACAGTTTCTCAACGAAGGCGTACTGGAACGTCCTTTGCATCGACTGAAGAGTAGTAACGTGAACGAGGCTCTGCTAAATGTTAAAAAGAATTGAAGGATTTTATTTGTAGATGTCTTCAGTATCACCAGAAGCAGTTTACATATTGATTCGACAGTATTTCCACAGATTATGTTAATTAAAAAAAACGGCTATTCGAGTCTGTTACTTTAGTGTTTAACTTAATGTTATTCCGCAGCAGTGTTGGAGGGACATAAATTCGTCCCCTTTGTCAAGAAAGAATAAGTCCTCAAATAACCAACAAAGAACCACCGCCAGGTTCTTTATTTGCGTGTTGTCCATTTGGATGAAACCAGACGAATCTATGCAACCTCTGCTGAGAATCTAACACCCCCTTATTTTAGATAGACGTCGCACTTTTACCAAAAATATTGAAATAATAGATATGGTCGATGAAAAGTAAGTTCGTCACCTCGTTGCACCCGTAAAGTCCAGCCAGGTATGAAACATGTATTGGTGATTTCAGGACAGAACGCTGAGATTTCGCCATTGACATAGTTGCAAAAAAAGTTGTACTAGTTCAAGAAAAACAGAAAAAACATTATTTGTGTTTACCTTGCCTTCTCTTTACCTCACACATTCTTTATCAGCCACAGATATTCTTCCTTTAACCAGTTCAAGTAAAAATGTACTGCCTTCAAAAGACTAAAACAAAAAGTATTGACTGTAGAAATATTTGCTATGAAATATTTACTAAACCAAAAGCCTTGAAACCACAAGCTTTGAAACCACTAATTCCGTACCTATAAATAATTAGATTGGTATACCTTTATAGAAAGCTCATATAATGACTGTTTCGCCACAAACGACTTAAAACACAGCTTATAAGATGTAGAATTAATTTCCAGTGGTGGTCATTTTTCTGAGATGCATTAAGACAAACAATGGCTTATTTACGATCTTTGCTTATAAGTAGGACATGAAAATTGTGCTGGATATTTTCATGGAGTTTGTGTAATTTCTGTAACTATATCTGTGAACTATAATAATTCATTCCTCCGGTTTTGGCTACTTATAAAATTTCAGGTGTTATTCTTTTTATGTTGTATCTGTATTTAACCAGAATATTATACTCCAGTCCTGATTTATTAATAAAGTACACGCTTACTTTTCGTTTTTGGATAAGTACATAATTTTGATATTCAAACACTATGTATTTATCACATAGCAGAAGGCATTCCAAATTCGTTGGTACATTTGAAATTGTACACTTTTGTCACTGTTTTTTGCTGAGTATCTGTGTTTCCGTGGAAAAATTCAACATTGCAGTAAAATTTAACACTGCATGTAAATGACGCATATAGTTTTGGAAAGAAATGAGGCATGGAAAACTGAAATAATATTCTATTTTTGTAGTATTTGTCTTAACAGAATACAGGCAGCTTGCTTGCACAACTAATCTGTACGCGCCGATTTATTTTATACTAACTGGTTAGCCGGCTAGTAATCTTGCGAACTGCGGACCAGATTGCGATTGTGTTTATGTAATTTCGTAAAGTTTTAGATACCGTACGTCCTTTTACGTATTATATGTTAAGAATTGTGTATTAAGCTTTCAAATTCACTTGAGCACAAATAAGTGTGTGTGTGGTGTGTGACAGATGCTCCCTTTGTTTAACAAACCAGAAATGTCTGAAGAGAAAAATCGTTTAGTAANGGACAGAACGCTGAGATTTCGCCATTGACATAGTTGCAAAAAAAGTTGTACTAGTTCAAGAAAAACAGAAAAAACATTATTTGTGTTTACCTTGCCTTCTCTTTACCTCACATATTCTTTATCAGCCACAGATATTCTTCCTTTAACCAGTTCAAGTAAAAATGTACTGCCTTCAAAAGACTAAAACAAAAAGTATTGACTGTAGAAATATTTGCTATGAAATATTTACTAAACCAAAAGCCTTGAAACCACAAGCTTTGAAACCACTAATTCCGTACCTATAAATAATTAGATTGGTATACCTTTATAGAAAGCTCATATAATGACTGTTTCGCCACAAACGACTTAAAACACAGCTTATAAGATGTAGAATTAATTTCCAGTGGTGGTCATTTTTCTGAGATGCATTAAGACAAACAATGGCTTATTTACGATCTTTGCTTATAAGTAGGACATGAAAATTGTGCTGGATATTTTCATGGAGTTTGTGTAATTTCTGTAACTATATCTATGAACTATAATCATTCATTCCTCCGGTTTTGGCTACTTATAAAATTTCAGGTGTTATTCTTTTTATGTTCTATCTGTATTTAACCAGAATATTATACTCCAGTCCTGATTTATTAATAAAGTACACGCTTACTTTTCGTTTTTGGATAAGTACATAATTTTGATTTCAAACACCATGTATTTATCACATAGCAGAAGGCATTCCAAATTCGTTGATACATTTGAAATTGTACACTTTTGTCACTGTTTTCCGCTGAGTATCTGTGTTTCCGTGGAAAAATTCAACATTGCAGTAAAATTTTACACTGCATGTAAATGACGCATATAGTTTTGGAAAGAAATGAGGCATGGAAAACTGAAATAATATTCTATTTTCGCAGTATTTGTCTTAACAGAATACAAGCAGCTTGTTTGCACAGCTAATCTGTACGCGCCGATTTATTTTATACTAACTGGTTAGCCGGCTAGTAATCTTGCGAACTGCGAACCAGATTGCGATTGTGCTTATGTAATTTCCTAAAGTTTTAGATACCGTGCGTCCTTTTACGTCTTATATGTTAAGAATTGTGTACTAAGCTTTCAAACTCACTTGAGCACAAATAANCACAAATAAGTGTGTGTGTGGTGTGTGACAGATGCTCCCTTTGTTTAACAAACCAGAAATGTCTGAAGAGAAAAATCGTTTAGTAACCTCATTGCGAGAGATGCTGTACTAATGCTAGCGAAGGATTGGATTGTCTTTTTATTCAGGCTTATTTTCTGTATAATTAAGTTGAGAAGGGTTATTGTATTGTGTATATTATATGCCGCGTGTGTATATGCACATGGAATAGATGCTTTAAATGTGGAATTAAAACAAACTGATTTCCTTGCCACGTCTCTCCTCCCCTCCCCGTCAAATGTTGATTCAAATACGGTTGAAAACGCCTTGTGATCAGTCTTGTGTTCCCACGTGTGAGGATATTTGGAAAAGATGGTGGGAAAGGTGGCGTGCCGGTCCGCTGACAAATGCCCGGGCTGCAGCCGTGCTCAGCTCCATCTGTTTCAGCTGTCGCGCGCGCTCTGGCTTTGCCTTAATTCCACGTCGCTGCTCGAGTCTGAAGGAGCCGGTAAATCAACAAGCTACAAATCTACTTTTAAGAAGTCATGAATCCAGCGATAAAGTTATTGTGACGCTAAGTTGCTGGCGTAATCCCGTATTTTGACATCGGCTTGGCGGCCGAATAAATATCTGTCGGCAAATCGCGTGAAATATGCACGTGTATTTTATTATTCTTGAAAGTGGGCTTTTTTTTAAGTGTGTTCCTACAAGACCATAAAATGTTCTTGCGTAAAAATTTTTAACTGCCTGGGTAGTAAATTGATGGATAAATGCTTCCTTCGATTTTAGTTAATATTAAAGGTGACTAGTCTTAATCCTTCATATATATAAGAAGTTTGCTAGCTCACGGTAGGAGGAGAGGTATGTGGGTGTCGCGATGTCTGTCGTGAATGATGGCGTGTGGACTATTCCGCAAAGAAGGTACAAAAACTGCGTGTATCATATTTCAACTAGAAACGACAGCTGATGACGGTTTTGCGATTCCACGCTTGGAAATTTTTGAACCGTGGCCACTATTGTGCTGCACAAACGTGTATTTGCCATGGTATAACATTTGTCAGTTGGACTGCATGAGTTTGGTGAACCTACCATTTTTGTGCTGAAGCCCTTGCTCAGTTTCATTTCCGCGAGTGAAAGTCCAGATTTTACGGGCGACATTCACTTCCTGTCTACCCCTGTACTGTATATCGGTGATACAAGTTTCGAATTACAAAAAAAAACATTACCCAAAATAATTACAGAATCACTATATCTGACGAATTGGTTGTCGGTCATATTCAATTCCCTTGTGGTGCTCCTGCTAAAAGCAAAGGCATGTAAAAAAAATTAACTAGATGATTAAATGTGATTATACCTGCTAAGTTCTTAAATTTAGCCTCTGCCGAACCAACTTACGCAACAAAGCACAGAACTGAATTCGAAAAATGTATCAGTACTTGATTGTTATGGCCTCTCGCGCTTTTATCTCTTGTTACAGTTTCGTTAAACAGTATTATGCAGATAATGTAAATAAAGTTGCCAACTAACTAGCATCATTAGGTGACTTACTCGTTCGACGTTTTGTTATAAAAAAGGTCAACCGTCTGTAAATACGATCATTTTAACCTTATACCGAGCTCTCAAGCTCAAAATGTAGTTAATNATAAAAAAGGTCAACCGTCTGTAAATACGATCATTTTAACCTTATACCGAGCTCTCAAGCTCAAAATGTAGTTAATTGCGCGCCAGTTCAGTGCGTTGAGCCTAGAGGCGATTACGCATGTGATGCTCGTGTCTGCTTAATTACCGCTGGCGCAATAAAAGCGCCGTATCGCAACTTGTCATTCCCGTGCTGGCGCTGTAACTGATGCAAATTTACATACAACTTATCAGCTTGGAAGAGTGATGGTTTTAAAACAGCAAAGCCGCCTATTCCAGATCTACTAACACAGGATAAACAAACACACCATAACTAACTTCAAAAATTGGCCTGTGTCGAAACCTGCACACTGTATAATACTTAAAAAATTGATGCAACACCAATCACAGTAAATAAATAAATAAATGAAACTTCTGTCTGCAGAGTGAGGAGCGGCAATACCCTAGGATCCCCCCCCCCNCCTTTTCCACCCTTAAGTTTTTGACCTGTGTGCCACTTATCCCTTTCATACCCACTTTAATTTACGGTTTAAAGTGTTGGAAACAAAAAAAAAATAGTGATGCTTGCTGTACTTAAGTCGACACGACACTTGTTTCGTTGTCACAGCATATGAGCTGCAGGCTAAGTTCGGCTATAGTTATATGAACCAAATATGACCCAGACCAGTAATACGGTTTGTCAATCGTTTATTCGCCATTATTGAGCTTCGCGGTGTGCAATACAAACCCAAAATTATCTACACGCGCGTAATATACACTATTGTGTACACTGGGTCAGAATGGGTTATTTATAGTGGCAGCTACTTTCCTGCCCCTCGCTGGACTGCCCTTCCAGCGCCAGCCCCGAGAGCATTCTGGAAATAGTTCATAACAAACCTCACACTCCATAGCCATAATGCGACATACACAGCAGCGCCAGTGTCTCTCTCTCTCTCTCTCTCTCTCTCTCTCTGTTCGTGAGCACATTATAGTTTATTCGCAGATATCTTCACACTTTTTTAATCAAACCTTTGAAAAATCACCCCATGTATGACGTGCCTGGTTCTTTCCTAAATTCGTTTTGCATCATAATCTTTTAGTATTCTGTTAACGTAAAAGTATCATATTTGTGGTTAAATAGAACATTTACGTATAATTTACCAATAATTATAATATTTATTTTATATTTATTATGAATAAAAACAGGGAGACAATAGGTGTGTTGGCAATGCCTAGTAAGAAATAGTTCTTATGTAAAATATTATTAAAATTGACTGAGCAAGAATTAAATTGTAACTTTCTAGGTTTAGTTAAGCTTTGTTTACGTGAGGCGGAGGAATATCCTGAAAGTAGAACTTGAGCACGGCTTCAGAAAAGTTGGAAGTAGCCGTGAATGGACTTCGTTGGGTTACTGGGAAATGTTGGTAACTGCGTTTTTGTAAAAATGTGGTATTTCATACTCTCTAAGGTAAAAAGAACCATTTGTCTGTCTGAAAGAATCCAGCGAGTACAAGGCATGTTCCTTATCGGTGTTCTGCATTTGTAAAATGTTGGAAAGTAAAATTTTACCTCATTGTAGACAGCAGAAAGTTTGTAAAAACCAAGTACCAATATTTCCCTGTTAGCCATACGAGTTTTCCTCCAAGATTGTGACAGGAAAAAGTATGTATGTTTCTTATTGTATGTCACTGTTGTGTCAAAATCCTGATGTGTAAAAAACTGCCATCGTCTATTCAGCATTCTATGGTGTAACTGTTCTGAGTTGGCCTAATGGTGTTTGTTATGGTGTGCTCCTGCCGTATAGTGTTTCATAGTGACTAGAAAGGCAAGTTGTTTCCGACATGAAAAACTAGGCTGGAATTTTTTTTGAGAATATGGAAGGCAGTAGCAATAACTGGACAGACATTCAGTAGCCAAGCTCACAAGGCAGGGAATTAGATTTGAAGTAAGTGTGTTGTGTTTATGTTCTAAATTTGTTTTAAATGTAAGTGAAAATGAGTATTTTTAGTTTGTGAACTCATAAAATTAAAAATATATCTACTTGAAGTGCAGAAAGTGTTAAGAAGTGTGGCAGACAAATGTAAACAATAAATACACGGACTGTATAAAAAAAATTCATTTAGTTTCAAAGACTGTATTTTTTAAACCGAGTAACAGAGCAACCATGTGGTAAAGAGTGGAATACATGTCTGAATATAAACTTGTACTTACAATTATCACAAATGCTTCATATGCCCCTCTGCAGATGCTGGGCATACGTCTACACAAACATCTAAACTCATCCCACAATTGAGCGAGTATGTCTGGTGTTACTGCAACCACTACTGTTATGGGGTTTCAAAATGTTCCCATTGTTGTAGGAAGAGGGTGGTACATTAACCTAGTCTTTCTTAAACCCTCACAGGGCCGCGGTAGTGTAATGGTCAGACTACTTCTCCTCCCACATAGGTAAACTGGGTGAGAGAGAAATATACCCTAGTAAACAAAACTATAGATGAGGCTTGTGATAGAGTTGAACGTCATAATAAGAATATCCTGTAATTGAATCTCATTTTAGGTAGTCAATTTCGAGAACATACCTCGATTGCAAGATCTATTGACAAAATGCATGACTTGTGTGTCAGAATGTAAAGAACAGAACATCTCCCCAGTCTCATTAATTACTTACAGAAGAAAATTTTTCTAACATTAAAATTAATCTTTTTTTCCTCCCGACTGAAGAAAGATTACTGCACGATTTCCAGCTATTTTCAAATGGAACAAATGAATATAGAGCCCAAATTCAAGATGAGTAAGACAAGTACAAACAATTTTCAAAATAATCTAATACGACTAAAACAAATGACAAAAAAAAAAAACTACAAACTGGTTCCAAAATTAATCTGCAACATTTGACTTCCAGAATGTATTGCAAATACCCAATGATGACAACTCTCAAAGTATTATTCACACAATTTTTGTATCTACGACCTTGCAGTTTGCGAGCTCTGTGTGCCAAAAGACGCTTGCTGCATTGCGTGATCAGAACTTAATGGTCAAAGAGGCAGCTGTGAAGTTGTAAGTGCACTGGCTAAAGTAAATTTCAGACCCGGTTGCAGAAATTCCCCTGTCTCGTGGTATGTGTGATGCCGGGACAGGAACCAAAATACTGCCTTTTTTTCTCCTTTATGTTGTTCAGGAAATGTACATTGTACATCAATGTAATGGGGCACAAATTTTTTAGATTACGGTCATTATTACACGGAAGCGTACTATGCATAGTGCACTAGACATGCAGAGGAAGCACATGCCTATGTACTCTATGGTAGGTTGGCTTAATATTTTCAGGAGAGTAAGGCCATCCAGGAAAGCAATGATGCACTATCTTCCACTGTAAAGGAATGTATTGTAGACCTGCGGGATTTGTCAATTGTGTAATGAAGAATGGGAACGCAGATGAACGTGGGAGAAAGTATCATGGCCGCTGATTTAATGTCTTCGAATTGAGAAACACAGTCCTGGTGTAATGATGTACAGGTATTCTGGCCCATACACAAATATTTTTTTTTTTATAAAGAAGCCCAACTGCACTGCCTACTGAACCTACAGTTTTATACAAGTGCGTGTTACTTTTGTCAAAAGAAAAATAAATATGACTTTGCTACGCAGGTGTCATTCCTGCTGAACTACGTGCTTGGTACGAGAGCTTGCCGACCAGTGCTATAATGAGAACCTATGCTCCAGAGTCTGCAATCAGCGGGGATGACGAAGACTATAAAGATGAAAGGAAGAATACACAGTGGTTGACAGAGTTGAGTGGCTCTTTACGAAGTCTTGAGAGCCGATGAGGGTGAGGCGAGGTGAGTTTGGAGCAATGCCGGAATGCAAGGGCGGAGGAAACTGTTGATCCTCGAGAAACCCCGCCGACCAGCGGTGTCGTCTGGCACTATTCCCACGTGCGAGAATCCGGGAGCGACCCCGCCGGAATTCGAACCCGGTTAGTCTTGGTGGGAGGCGAGTAGTCTGACCACTACACCATCACGGCTCCTAAAGTCACGGTGATAATGTAGAATGATTTAGTTCTGTGTGTGATAATAACATTTGGGCTTACCTATTTGTACTAATGTTATGATTTTAAGGGTAATGAAAAAAAAATGTTGAGGTTGTAAATGTGCAATTTCGTAATTGAAAATTTTAAAACCGCAGTATATGCTCAAGAATCAATATTTGGATCACAGAAATAATGACTTTTATTTAATACAGCGTCTATGTTGTGTAATCAGTTAGTCAAAAAATTATTGTTTTAAATGTAATTATATTTTTAAGCTGTAAAATAGACAAGTATAGATATATATTATTTCATATATGATATTACACAAGTATTGTAATTGTGCTGGTCAAAATTTATTTCTGAATAATAAATATAGTTTCAACTACCTAAATTTGTTAAAACATTATTAGATATTGGCTTAATATATTTTAACCACCACGGCATGAAGGTCGCTGTTAGTAATATGACATTGAGCCATAAAATGATAAATGCCGTCTACGTACATAATCAATAGGCGATTTCAAGCTTACCAATTTATTCCACGCATTGGTAAAATAAAAATGCACAATTTAAGTGACTGGAAAAAAAATTGGTGTCACGTGATCGTGGTATTTTGAGAATAACAGGCTTAATTTTGGTTACCCAGAACCATTTTAAGTGGTCATGTGCTACACGCCCTAGAAAATCCTAAATTACAAAGAAAACGTGTAAAACCTTAGTTTCTCAATTTTCGTAGGAGCTTTAAACTTAAATTGCTATTATCTCCGAAACTATTTTTTGTTAGTTACCAAATTTTTCCAGTAACCCCACACTGGCGGTACACGTGTTTACTGTAAGAACTTTTGAGCGTGCTCCAAACCAGGTCAAAGATCCCAGTGGAAAGTACAGAAGAGAGAACATACATCCATATTGGAAGTGTAGCGTGCGGTCCTCACATTTCCTATAAAATGTTTGGTGACGTGCTTCCTTTTGAGAAATAAATTAGTACCACGTCTGGCGGTAATTTGCGTATATGTTCAAACTTCTTATCAACTGACTTACGAAAATTCTTCGTGGTGGGGNCAGGGCTCTTAGGCATGCCATGCACATAGACGAAGCGACACGACTGATTAAAAATACGTTGTTTAGATAAGAAAAAAATCTTTGAGGCGAAAAGTTTTTTATTGAGTAGGTTAATTTCAGACGACCATTTTATTTGTACGGTACTAAAATGTATAACGTTTAATTACTGTTGACGGCTATGCTATACAGGTATCTTTGATATAACTGGAGGATCTTCACGTGTAGTTGAGGTACATAACACTATGGAGTGCCGCCTCTTTACTACCAAAAGTTACTATATACCTAACTATAAACACTTTCCTTGAAAGTGAATTGGATGAGCGTAGACATCTCATGCAACTTAACGAAGCATATGGAAATATTCGTCTATAACTGTACGAAGAGTTAAGTTGTTGAATAAAATGACTCCGGGTAGCATATAGCAGTCGCATGCATAGGAACGTTCATAGGTCTGAGAAACATATTAGTTTTTCACGTAGTGTATTTTACTTTATACACTTTTCTTGGCGACTGTTGCTTAACCGCCGCGTCGTCTTGACTTAAATATGGCTTTGGAGCCGAGTATCGTTTGTTATTTTGTTTATTTTTGTCAGGATAAACAGTGCAAAACTACTTTCAACTCACCGCGTTTTGATATGCGGTGAATAAAATTNTTGTTTATTTTTGTCAGGATAAACAGTGCAAAACTACTTTCAACTCACCGCGTTTTGATATGCGGTGAATAAAATTAGAAAAATACATATTGCTGTAAAATCTTGAGTTTTTTTTTTCCTCGTCTATTTACATGTGGTTGTAAAGTAACAAGGAAATTGACTGCTGTTGGCGCTATCATATTAANTTTTTTTTTCCTCGTCTATTTACATGTGGTTGTAAAGTAACAAGGAAATTGACTGCTGTTGGCGCTATCATATTAATCATATTTGATTTGGAGATAACTAAATGAGATCGGTGGTGTAGTAAGCAGGTGTTTTGCCATACTTTAGTCAATTAAATATTGCTATGTATACTTCATATAGTTAGGCCCTATCTATCTCGGCACATAGGTCAATTATTTCAATAACGTCGGACATTGAAATTCTGTTCCTTCCATCCACCGAGATTAGTGCATTTTCTTAGAATTTTCCTTGCTATGAGAAAAGTACCAGAATTAGCTCGGTTTCTCTCTAAGAATTTACTGTAACTTTTTATGAGACGAGATGCAGAATTATATAGACACACACATTTGCAAAAATAATTGATCACCATGAAGGTGCCATCGCAGGGGCACTTATTGGGTACAGGCACAGGGCATGGTAGCATGTATACAGAAAATATCAAAATATTGTACCACATCAAGCATGTATTGTAGACGACCAACACTTGTAGGACGCATTTAATATGGTTGGGCCACCCATAGCACAAATACTGGTGGCGATAAGGTCGGGCATTGAGACTTACATACGTCGGATGTTCTCCTTAGGAAGATTTTACCACAGCCGGCGCAACTGACCCTCCAAATCCTCCGTAGTTGCCGAACTTAGCTCTGCGGCTCCTACTGTGCCACTAGGGCCTTATCCGTTGTCTTGCAGCTGTGGATGATGGAGGGGTAGTTATGCCCGCTAGTGTCACACATGTCGGGCTATGGCGATTCTGTGTGGCAACCTGCGTTGTACTTGCGTGAATCGTTCATGGTGGTATATTTTTTGAAAATCAGTGTGTGTATGTAAAGAGAAAAAAGGGGGGGGGGGAGCAAAGAAAATGTATATTTGCGGTGTCCAATCAGTGTGTATGATCGATGACGGGTCTGCACACATTAGAGTTTACTGTTACGATCATCATATAATATCTAGAATAGCCACTTTTTTCGGCATGGATAGCAGTTAGATTGGGCTCAGGTTAGGAGAAATAAGGACCAGGGAAGTACTGGAAGTCTTATCGTGTCCTTCTAACCACTCCCGCACAATTCCTGGCCGTATGATATGTCGAGTTTTATTGCTGGAAATTCTCATCTACCTAGGGATGACAGTCAACATGTATGGGTTTAAATAATTCCCGAGGATGGATAAATAACCATATCAGTTTAGATTGCCTTCCAGAAGTACCACTGTACCCAAGCAACATAAAAAAATTTAGGGACCTATATCCCACGGCCATAATGTTGCCACCACGAGTTGCAATTGGAAGGAGCAGAAAACATAAGGGAACCATTACCAATTGGAAGAGGCTCGATGCTGGTATGATGTGCCAGCTGAAGTCGTTTCCGTGGGTGAATCGTTGCAGAATGGGTTCATTGATCAGCCGTCTGCCTCGGAGCTCCATACATGGCAGAGTTCTCGTTACTGCCTTTCAAGCCTACGCCTGTCAACCCCTGGGTTATTGGGACGGTGAGTTGCTCAGCTGTGCGTGTCAGTGGGTACTCACACTCCTTCGCGGACGATTTCACGCCTCGCATCTCTTTGTGGCACGTGGTGCTGCGCTTTCCCCACGCTGTTCGTTCACTTTTATGACGTTTGTTCAGTCACGGTATACTTTAACTGGAGCACCACGCTAATGTTCACAAACTGCGCTATTTATATATACTGCCACCCTTGGCTCGAAAGCCGACGATCGTCACCTTTTGTTCGGATTAATCGTGCATTTTACTAATTATAGCAATGGCCGATTTTTTTCTGAAGTGGCTACATCTCACCTTGTGTACCTAACGCCACACGTGCCGTATTTCTTTGGCTATAAGTCCTGCTGAAATCAAATATAAGTAGTGATCATAGAAATGTGACTCGATTGAATTGTTGGTTTGTCCACATTACACAATTTAGAGAAAGGGGACATCGTAACTGTATACCGTTTCCATATTCTCTTTTCAGTAATGGTCGAAATGTTTCGGTTTTCTTAAAGTTGATTCAGACTAAATAGCCGAAATTGTTATACTATAAACTTGTAAGGAAACCATTATGAAACTGGCAGTCCGTGTCAAATTCAAACTTTATAATTCAGAACGTACTTTTAGTCTTATTTTAAAACTGTAACTTATATTTAAAAATAACAAATTGTGATTAAAACCTTATTTAATCAGCAGCATGCTGTAACGGTATGTGTTCGGCGGATTTGGTGTTCTAGTTCACAGTTCACCAAGATATATTGTGTGTTGAACGCAGAGAGCATCCATGATTTTACTTCTTTTTTGTTGTAACTCGCTAACACTTTTGTGATTCTTCTTTTTGCTACGCACATAGACCCATTTACTGATAAATTATTCTGGAGCCTAATTAGTTGAAGCCGTAATGTTTTATCGTAATATAAAATAAATTGCTATGGTGCCGTAAACACGAAGTTAAACGATTTAGAAAATTGCATAGAGTTATTAGGTATATATTACTGATCGAAAACCTTGGCGGTTTATTTGGAGTCGGCTGTTCTAGTCTTATACAGTACTATTTAAATGTGTAATTGTAACGAAAATGTGGTCTTTAAACAAGTTGTTCTTGTGTCATTTCTTTGAAGTTGAGAGACGGTGTGAAACAATAAAGAGACAGTTCTCTTTTCACTCATCCCCAATCCTGTCACTCATCCACACAACTTAAGCTGCAGCTGGTGAAGACATTCGCAGGACTGACTGCTACGTCACTTTGCTACACTTTCATCTCCCTTTCTTCTGTGGCGTTCAGAGAAGGTTTACTCGGCGACACGCAGGCTTTTCTTTGGGAGGCGTTTCCTGCCACGAAAGAACGCACAAAATACAGTGGGCATGGAATGTGATATTGCCGACAACACCATAAGTTAACAAGTGTGATAAAGTATGCCCGGTATAATGCGTGAAATACAGACTAGAACTGGCGAGCATCAGCATACCTTGTTCCTCTGGCACTTCGTATCCAATACAAGAACTACGCCGACTCTACACGACTCGGAACGCCATCTCGGAAGATTCATGTGAACTAGTTGCCCCTGCGCTACAGCGGTGCTTTCCGGAGCGAACAGGTAAAACCAGTTTGTTAGCCGAGCGTCGTATCCGTATGAAGTTTGTTAGGTTTAAAAAGATCTATGCTCGGATCTTTTGTAACCTTCGCTGAAATATTTTGTACGAGTAATTTTTTCTTCAGAATTTCGACACGGCATTATCAGTGGTCCTGTTTGTCATCGCTAAGGTTAAAGAAGGAATCTGAGTTCACTGGAAAGTAATTTCATCATGCATACCAGTAGTAATTTTCATACTTTTTTTCGGAACTGTGGCAGATATATACATATATATATATATATATATATATATATATATATATATATATATATATACTGCATGCATATAAGGTAAGATGCTACACGACATCGCCAGGTTTCTCAGATACATTGTTGAGCGATGTTTATTAACTCGACAGGAGGGCTTTACAGTGGTATTGTAAGAGAATCACACACGTAAACACACGTAATATATTACGTCGACGTTAAGGAGAATACCGGACAACGCATAACACTGGCAAATTTTATGATGCACTCTTAGACAGTGAGAAAAAATAAGACTTGGCAGTAGCCAAAAATTACGTAAAACATAATACTCTTTAAAATTTAAATATTAGATGTGTACAATTATTTAGATTTAGCTTTAGTTGCCAGTTAAACACGAGGTCATACGCCACTTTCGTTGCCACGGTTAATTACTATTGAATTTATTAATTTTGGGTAGTAATTCTGGCAATTGTTGCTTACTCAAATACTTCGCCTAAAAACTTAGGCAAACGGCAAGTACAGAGGTCCAAGCCTGCAGGTCCGGTCAGCCGGCAGTCGCGACTTCGAAAGTTCTGAAAGCCTGCCTCAGTTGCAAATTTTTGTTGGGCCAACGTTGGAAAACTTAAGTTGGCCCAACAACAAAATATCACTCGGGGCAACGTGGCCCAACGTGTATTTTTACGTTGGCTCCCAACTGAAATATGACGCTCAACCTACATTGGGCCAATGAAAATGTATGGTTTTCTGCACGCTTTCCTGAATTCTCTTTCTTTAAAAAATATGCCATATCAATAAAAAAACCAACCAATAGTTAAAATAATTACAATGGGTTTTAAATCTCGGTTCTATGGTTACTGTTATGCTTTCAATTGTAAACCCAACTCTATACTTCCAGATAACATATTGGGTGTCTGGTACCCATCTGCTTAGTCGTACTATCAAGGGTTACAAATTCCCGAATTTTCCCCGCCCAACAACCCCGATATCCTCGTGAATGCCCAATTAGTATCTTGGACAGGAGATCAGAGAAGTGTAGTTCCGTATCTGATAGTATACTTGAGTGGATGGGCACAAGTGTACTAACTGATACATCAGTTTCCAACAGAACAACCTAACCCAACAAAACGTACCCACCTAGGTATATTAACAAATTTTCTCATTTCAATTTTAACACAACTGCTTAACACCACAAAACAAACCCCCAAATTTCCCACCTAGACTAATGCATGATATTTACTAACGACAAATCACAATTGTTGGTGAGTCAGCCTTACCTTGTTTAACATGGGTCATAGGTGGGTGAATCACTGTAATGGATGCACATTTCCTACTAGGCTATTGAAAAGCTTTAGTGCGTTATATTTCCAATACACCTCATAGTTATTAACAATGTTAATAGGCCTAGTGTGATTGTGGGCTGAGAAAGTGATTTGATATCTTCGAGTACAGATTGTGGACATATTTTAACGAAATTGTAAACACCATGGTGGAGGGTATGGGCGTAAATAGAATTGGTGAACTTTCCAAATTTAACAACTGGAATATTACAACTGGAAGCTGTGTGTAAATGAGCATATGATCGACCAAAACTGCTGGGTTGCATTCGAGCCAGGTTATGTTGATGACCGAGTACTGATTACCGACCAAGCAGGATTGAATCGGAAAGCTTTGTCTGTGCTTCCGAAATGACAGGCCAATAACAAAATACATGTGCAAATTAAGTACTTACATGACGAACTGTAAAAATGCGAAATGTTATCTAAATTGATTAGAATGTTCCCCAGATATGATAGAGCGCCCTAAATATTAAAAAGGCCGGAATTTTTAAAATAAACACATGGCGTAATCGAAAACTATGAACGTCAATGTAGTTACTAATTACTGAATTATATGTGTACCGAGTTTGTTAAAATCCGATACACGGGTTCAAAAGATACACCTATTATACAACCGGACAGGAATTTTATCTCTCAAGCATATCTTTCTTTTGGAAAATAAGCTAAAAAAAAACGCATTATTCACTGGAGAATATCCGTATGAATAATCATTGAGTTATGTATATCCAATTATACAGTTTTCACTGCAATTTGTGCACATTTCACATTTGAATAATAACTATGCTGATTTTTTGTAACACATGAGCATCGCCTCTCCTCTTCCAGACGCATCAAAAATACTANTTGCTATGTTCTCCGCCAGAAAATAGGCGGTGTTAACGCGTTGGTAGCAAGGGGGTGGTCATTCCTGTTCTGCGTGGTGTGGTTGCTGTGGCCTCGAGAGTTGTCCGTACATGTAGCATTCCGGTGGTAGTGGCCAACTGAGGCAGTCCCGCTGTGTAGACGGTGGAGCTACACAGCGCATCTGGTTCATTTGTCATTTTCCGCATGGTCGCTACAGCGGTAATTACCTCGCCGAGGTCGAAAGGGCAGATCCATTGCTACTCCAGCTGTGCCATCTTGTGTTTAACATCCCGCTCTTTCCCCCTCGCCCCCTCTTTGACTCACCCATGCCACGCTCCTGAAATGCAGACAGGTCCCCCAGGTGGAGATCTAATTAAGCACGAGATGTCATTTGCCGCCGCGCTCATCGCTTCCCGGCTCCGTAAGCTCTCTCCGCTGCCGACCCAGTCCGCACGTTCGGATTGTCCAGCCTTATAAAAATCTATAACAGCATAGTGTGTTTGACTCCGGTAACGCAATAAACAAAAAAACCACATTTTCTATTCTTAATTAAAAACTGCTTTCATAAAATATCAGTAGACTAATGCTACGTTGTTAAACGGCCGTGCTTAGTCGTATTTATGGTAAGTTGAAATGTACGTCCACACGTTATTTTTATAGAAGTTATATAGCATGAAATAACTCGCTTTTCCGTATTACTGAAACAACATTAAATAGAAATAGCAGTACGGCGTCCTTGAATGAGGCCGAATCATTGCTGATATAACATCTACCCACAGCGTGCTTCATAATTTGAGCCTATCATGTGACTGAAAGCCAATGAAAGTTTGACTTCGACGTTACCGAAAAATTATGATAAACTTATAATGTTGCAGTCTCTTCACTGTAGTTTTAGCGGAATAGATGCAAAATAAAACAATACCTTCAGCCGTCTTTTTGGCATGTATTATGCGAGGCTTCACGTGTGGTTATCCATGATAGTATTAGAATTCATTTTCTTGAATAGATAAAACGAAGAGCGTCTTGGATAGGTATGCATAAATTATTGCATTTTCTTATTTGTACTCTGAAGAGTTAGGCGTTGAAATTTGGTCTGGTTAATTTCTGGTTGTCATTCATTATTTGATATCTTATTAATGGTTTCATTAGTGTCGGGTAACTTGAAACAGTTATGTGTAAGGTTGTCGCCCAAATACTTGACTTGGTTATTAGTTACGCTTTAAGCAACTTTGCGTTATTTAATAATCGATTTTACTCGTAGAAACGTCTGTATCGACGTATCAAAACATTCTTTGTGATGTCATTACAAATAATGAAATTTATTTGGCTCATTAAGATTGACATGGTTTGCTGTACAAAGTTAACGACAAAAGAATAGTTAGCCTTTTTTTGCGTAGGGAAGGCACGATAAAAAATTTCTTTATTTGCGTGTCAAAGCACGATATTTTTATTACATTCTGAACCTATCCGATTGTGTTAATGAAAGACTGTTGTTTTAGTCAGAGAGTTTTATGTTGGTGAAGTTCCAACTTTACGCCATTTGCAGTTGTATTTGGGGTTCGTGATTGATTGCATACGAGGCTGTAATGAAGTACTCTGGCCATTCCATGTAAGCGGTCGAGGCCTTCAAAATAATTGTTTACTACCGGCCATTGTGACGAACGCAGCCAGACACCACGTCAGTAAAGATCGTCGTTTGACATTTATTGCCGCCCTTTTCCATTAAGGCGGTGCAGTAACGCAAACGTTGACTAACGTAAAAACGCGTGTCATAGAATCGTTGCGCTTTCGTTCGAGTTTTATGATTGTCACTGTAGCAGGAGTTTAAAATCTTAATTAGTGAATTTATTGTTTGAGCTGTGTATTGCGTCGTTGGGGTACCGAATTGAGACGGGACTCGTGTCATTTACATGAAATAACTCGCTTTTCCGTATTACGGAAACATAATTTTTTTTATTACATTTTCGTATGCATTTAAGACTACGAAGTTGATATTAAGTTTATATTAACGTTAATTTTTGTCGTTGATATGAGTTGGGCTGGTGTTGCAGTACATTTCTCTGTTAAATTTTGTCACTCATCTTGGTCAGTGCTTTGCGGTCATAATATGTAGGTGTTCCTTACTACTTTCTTGGTTTGTGCCTTTTCGTTTGTCCTCAAATTTCTGTGATTAGACGAGTGAAATTCCTACAGTTTATTGTAAAGTCTGTTTCCCCTTCCCCCATACGTAGCAGGATAGACGCGTTTTAGCTTGCGACTGTCGTTATGATCGTATTGGTATACCTGTGGGCAGACCTGCCCTTGTCAGCCGTGGGAATGGTTGGGCAAATGAGACGCGTGTGTCGAAACGACGAAATAGGAGTGGCGGCGCTCTCGAAACGAACCCTGTGCGACGGGAGTTTCGACAGCGCTGCCCTGCCCAAAATTTCCTTCGCCTCCCTTATCCGGATATCGAACTGGCTTCTCAAGAAGAGGAAAGTCAGTATCCCATCCACGGAGGAAACAGGCGATCATCGTTTCCAACACTAGAATTTTATTGGTTAACCTTTTGAAAATTATCGTCTGAATAGATCTTTCGTGGAAGTTAGAACGAAACACATACTGTAGAGTAGTTCTTTCGCCCACGGCGTAAGTACAAAATGCTTATCGGAATTTAATGCAGAGATGAGTTTCCGTGTCTGGTTTGGGTTTCTTAGATGCGGCCAGAGATAAAAGAAAATCAGCGTTTTGAAACTGAATATTGTAGCGTACAAATGTACGTAGTGACTTGCAGAAACAACTTTTTAGAGATCCCGATGAATAGGCATTTAGCCTATTGGGGGTGAAATCATGAGATTGCCACAGTATAAACCAAATAAATGCAATACTGGGGAAACAGAAGTATCACAAGAAACTCGCCGTCCATCGGCAACCTTAAACATTTTTCCGAAATGTATAAAAATGGGTCGTAGTATCTTACGACACCAAAACTGAATAGCAGATTGAGAGACTTTTGGCTAGCCATCGAACCAGTAAAGTCCTTAAAATTTTGGAATGCTCTATTGAGTTGAAGCAGGACTGCGCGATTAGACCTATGGATTCCAAAAAATAGGCAGTCATCTAATACAGCTATCTTCTTCCGTAGTTACGTTCGAGCGTATCAGAATGATTGATGCTCCAAGAGTATAATAAAAACAAATTCTCGTCAGTCGTGTAGGCAGTTTTCCTGAAATACTTGTTTGTGTAGTGTTTTTGGTAATACAGGTAATTTACGTAAACGATATTTTCCAAAAATGCAGCAGCCCAGCTATCCCCTTGAAATGGTTGATTTTGTTTTTGATGGTTCTTTCAGCACCACAAATATACATACCTCCTAGTCTTGTCATATGTAGTAAGAGTATTTTATAATGTGGTATGAACCACACGGAATCGTTTGGTTTAGTCTCGGCAGGACGTTAATATATTTTAAGTCTAAAAACTGTGTTCAGCAATTTCATTTCAAATTTTTTTTAGGCTAATACTTTGAATAATCCGTTTGTGAATGGTGAATCACATACGATACTGGTCTAAGGTTAACTGAAACATTTTTAAATTAACCACTGTTTAAAGATTTTTATCACTGCATGAATTTTAGCATGAACATTGACTGGAATATTCAGATAAATGTTGTCAGGAGTTGTCAAAAATAGTTGTCGATACCTCATTGAAAGATTTAGTATATATATCGGTAGCTACTATTATTAATTTCTGTTTTGCGTTGTACACTTTAAAGTATGAATTGGTGAAATGAATATATATTAACGATTTTACGACTCGCGGGTACGATTTGTTACGTCCTTGGTAACGTTAACTTTTACGTATGGCGGGAGTATAGTCGGTGTGCAGTAGGAAGGAATTATGCGATGCTTACAAAGGTGTTTATGAACCGTGGACCAACTATAGTTTCTGCACGACGGTAGCTGAACTGTACGACGGACTTGTCAAGTTTGTGCGTAACGGGTATGGTGGTGTGTTATTTTTGAAGCAATGTTGCTTGCCCTACTCGGCTTCACCCGCCCCTTCGTCTTTATCAGCTAAGACAGTTTCCGTTCACGTCATCCACTCTGATGATTCGCCGGGACCTCACGTCTCTGGCTGTATTTGACGGCCGCGAAGGCAGGGGGATATCGGAAGACTGTTCCGACTATAGGGCATGTCCCCCTCTCCGGAGAGTTACGCAGGCAGCGGTGCCGGAAGCCGGCTGGGAGTATTGGCTGCGACAGCTGCTGGGTCTCTTGGTGATGTGTGTAATCTGTGTTGGGTAGGGGGTTCCTGAGAGAGGCTGCCGAGGCCAATACCACGTGTTCGGGATCTTTCCCATCGTGTGCGGGGGAATTAAACCGACCTGACGTGATTGATGGAACAGGGAATTAGAGATTGGAGGAGGGAGATAAACGGGCCGACTGAGATAAATTAAAAGGCGCAGATAGATAGAAATGTACAAAAAGAGAAAACAGAAATGGTTTTCGAATGGTTTGGAAGAGGAGGAGCGAATGAGAGCGAAATATCTTGTAAGGATAAATTTGTCTAGTTGAAAGGACCAGCACGTTTTTCAGGTATTTGGATAGCGACGGTAGGAGTTGTCTCTCTCTTTATCTCGCTTGAAAATTGGTCGCTGCGTTTTTTTATCATTCAATTGGTCCTAAGAGAACGATTTGAGGTGTAAACATATTTCTTAGGAAAACTATCTTTAAGGCTAAGAGTTAGCTACAGTATGTTTGTTACTGCCAGTACTTAACGAAAATGAAAGCTAGGTGTCTAAACTTTACATTTACTGTCGCGCACGTAAGTTTTAAGGTGGCATGCTTGTCCTTTTCATATTACATATGTATGCTTCGTAGACAAGTGAAATCATATTTAACTATGCTTCTATGCATATATTTAAGGTATTCATAACTGTCATGTGACTGAAAATGCAAGTATAGATAGAATTTGTCTTGTGTTTTTACATTTGCAAATTTCGCTACCTAGTACTTTAGCAGCATTTGGTGCTAAAAACATTTCAAAGTTACTTACCCTACGGCTAATTATCAAGTAAAGAAATTTTATTTCAGTTACAAACCTTTGCATTTGTACCTAATTAGTCCTCACAAAAAAAATAATATTTCCTTTTGACCTTGGTGGGTATTATAATGAACAAAGTCACAAAAATTTTCAATCAGCAAGTTAGGAAAGCGTAAATAATTGTTTTATTTGGAATGTTTTTTTTCGTTCGCCTTGTGAGGCAGTGCTAAATCAGACCTGTATGGGAAGTATTATAATTTATTGAGATTCTCTTTTAGACGTGTACGCCATAGACTTCCCACATTTATACCTACAGTAGAAGTTTCGAAACACTTTTCCACAAATTGATTTGCTTGCTCCAATTACAGCTCGCGTCGTTTAATTTGCAACCATTTCGAGTTCGGAGGTTGGGGACATTTGGTTTGTTTTTAGTTTCTAAATGTTCCATTACCTTGAGATGTACGGGAACAAAAAATAAATGAGAGAGCGTTTGAAACGGTTGCTCTGAAGTTGCTGTGGTGTGAAACTGGTAAAGAAATGTTCCTAGTCTTTTGGTGTGGTGTTTTATATTGCAAGAACCAGTACATCGAGACAGCATTCTGGCTGGAATCGTTCCGTACGGTCATTATTTGTGGTCGCTGGGTAATACGCCCGCCCACTCGGGCAACAGCACGGCCATAGCTCGCGATACTAGCGGTCTCCTGGCTTCTCGTATCACCAAGGACCTGCATGATGGCAGCTCCTCCAAGGCGATGTCACTAAAGTCTTGGTGAGTTCGTGTACCGGGGTGCGACGGTGAAGTGAAGAGAAAAAATAAATGAATTGATGATCGTGAACCAATAAGAAACGAGGGGGCCGACGAGTATTTCATTCCAGCTGCAAAATTCCTGGTTCATGCCGGGCCACTGAAGCTCCGCCTTGCAGTGTGTTAAGATACCTGCCAGAGATCGTTATCTGCGAACAAGCCATTCCTAAAAAAAACATTTATTTGTTCGTTTGTTGTCGGATGACAGTTCATGTGACAAGTGTAAGACTGTCACAAAAGATGTAAAATAAAATCGTACACCAATGAATGGAATATTATTCAAGTAGGCCTATACGGGTGCGGAGTCGTGCGAGCTGTCCAATAAAGGTATGAATTTGGTTGGTTGCTATTTGACGTCACATACATCCATGGACTATCTAGGATTCGAAACCCGGGACCTCTTATTCCAAAGGCAACGCCTCAGCTCGGCCGCGTAGGAATCGCTGCATGGCTGCTTCATGGTGTCTTCGTTGATGTTAGACTATACGGCAGAGCACGGGATTGTGCCCCTCACTGACGTGTCGAGGATGGCAACAAAACCTAACTTTTTTGTTGACTTCAATTTAGTCATTTTGCATTACCTCTTGCCGTGGAAAACGACTATCTCTAAATAGTACTATTAGAAGAAAACTCATGAAATTATAGCTGCTGTGTTTGTATGAATTTGCTTTTTTAAACTGATCTTTCATTAGTCATATTAAAGTAGTTTTTCTTAATGATTTTCAGGAAAAAAACGTGGTTGTAATACGGTAGTTTTCGTTATAAATATATATTAGGCGGGAATAACTTTTTTTTGCACAATTTGCTTACATCAGATACGGATATTACAAGCTAACTTCGTATTATCAATTGCTTTTTTAACGTCTTTGCTGAAGATGTGAAGATACCATTATAATATACTCAGCCAACTTTATCCCGAAACCAGAATCTCAAATGTTCTGTAGTCCAGGTTGGCTAACAGTCAACATCCCCCCCCCCTTAATCCATGTTGTGTTCATTGCTCAAAAAGTGTACTCTATCTAGTCTTTGGCGCAGAAGTCGAGTGATATTTATTTCCGGTTGAAGAATATTCCCAAAGCTTGTTCCATAACTAATTGTTTAGCAACAATATCTGATAAAATATGTTGCACTGTTGACAATAAATGCTGCATAGCAAAAAAAAAATTTAAGCTAAGTTTAACTTATTATAGACATTACATGTAACGTTATTTCCCAAAAAAAAATTATAGTTTTTGCATAATATATCAAAACCCCTGTTCCACTTTTTGTGGAGTACAAAAATAATGATAACTAACTAACTTGCAAAATGCAATGACTGGCACTGGCTATCTCAAGATACCTGTGTAAATACATAGTTAAACGTATTTGCTTGTAAAAATTTAATATTAAGAGGAATTTTGCATATTATTTATAAGCGCCTCTTGGTTGGTGTTTGTATAAGACAAATTTGCTAAGAAGTACACAAAGTGAGTAACAGCGATGCCGTTCAGTAACCCACGTTTTTTTTTAAATCTTTATTTATTTACATATTTATTTATGAGCTCCCGTTTAACCTGTAGTGTAACCGCAAAGAAATAGCACAGACATTTTTTTTTACACAATAATAGCAGCATGCGTTATGGCACGTTAATTTTTAATTTGCTTATATTAATTCGAATGAAATTATTTTAAGAGAGAGGCCCAGAAATCTACAAAATATGAAAAATTTATTGAACATAGTTTATGGTGATCGTATGAAAATGAACTGTTCATTAGACAAACCTACAGTCTTTGACGAGGGCAGGTGATATACCGTAGGAATTTCAGTGAATTTATCTCTCGTGTCTATGCCATAGCTCTGAGTAGGATGTGAGCCAGTTAAACTTAAGTCCCGGCGAAAGTTTGCTGTAAAAAAAGTCAGAAAATAAAGTCTTTACTCTCATGTCAGAAAGGTAAATGGAATTTGATCTGTTCAGCTTGCTTTAACGCTGCAAAGTCTAAAATGCAGGGAGGAAAAAAAAANAGAAAGGTAAATGGAATTTGATCTGTTCAGCTTGCTTTAACGCTGCAAAGTCTAAAATGCAGGGAGGAAAAAAAAACTGTGTCACTTTTAACGAGTAACACTTTCCTCTACAAGTCTTAAATTATTTCACACTCCCAGTGTGNGAAAAAAAAACTGTGTCACTTTTAACGAGTAACACTTTCCTCTACAAGTCTTAAATTATTTCACACTCCCAGTGTGAACTTGGCGAGAGTAATTATTTGTTTTATAGTCGTCTGGTCAATCACTCTGTTGCTCGCAGTAATGGAACAAGAGGGAAAACAGTTTTGGGTAAAGTTAACGACTCAAAATTACAAGCGTGGTAACAAGCCATGCTGCACACAAAAAAACACGTTTCGTAAAATGTTTACAGAAAAAAATAAGTTTAAAGAGACCATGAAATAGCAGAGAAGACTGCAGTTGATCTGCTATTCACGTTTGTGTATTCTGTGCCGATATTTTTACTTCCTTTCTNGAAATAGCAGAGAAGACTGCAGTTGATCTGCTATTCACGTTTGTGTATTCTGTGCCGATATTTTTACTTCCTTTCTGTGTGACAAGTAACGAAACAAAAATTTGGTAATACTAATATGAAAATTAGCATTTGTATTTTATCAACCGATTTTTTTATAGATTATGGTATGTCTTAATGTCTGCGTTTCGAATACNAAAAATTAGCATTTGTATTTTATCAACCGATTTTTTTATAGATTATGGTATGTCTTAATGTCTGCGTTTCGAATACAGACTTCAGCACAACAGTGCATTCTAAACAGAAAAGTGGATTTCATGCTACTTGCTGAAAACTTAGTTTGTCGATACCGAATTGCAGATCAATTGAATACACTGGGAATCAATATCAGATCTTGTTGAATTCACTAAATTAGTAATCGCCCGCGGATCATATTAAATAATAGGCAGAATTTCGGTGATTCCATTGGAGGAGTTCTGACTAAACAGCAGTCAGTTCTCATTGGTGTGGAGCAGTTTTCATTCCACTGGCTAAACTCTGGAATTATGCTAATGCTTTTTGTCTTAACGTGACCTTTACTCTTACCCCTCAATGTACCGATGTAAATNTAAACTCTGGAATTATGCTAATGCTTTTTGTCTTAACGTGACCTTTACTCTTACCCCTCAATGTACCGATGTAAATGATACATACCTTTAAACTCGCGCGGAGAAATCGCCCCAATTGTGAATTGTCACAAAGAATGAAAAAACAATCCAGATTAATGCTACAGTAAAAGTTGTGTTCTCCGCACTTTCACAGAATTTTTCCCACTAAGCAAAATATTAGTTGGTTGTTTTNATGCTACAGTAAAAGTTGTGTTCTCCGCACTTTCACAGAATTTTTCCCACTAAGCAAAATATTAGTTGGTTGTTTTTTTTTCTTGTGAACGGTGCCGAAAAATTGCAGGAGACGTGAGTTGTTAAGATAAATCCAATTTAATCGAATTTTACAAGAGTGTTTTTCAAATGGCCAACATTTGAATTCGTTCAACGTAATTATTGTACAGAAAGCTTTTCCGAAACAGGAAAGAGATGTTTGCTCCAAGGTTTGATGGAAACTGCTTAAATTTATCAACGAAGATCCGTGCAATGGCTTTCAAACTATTGCCGAAAATAATCGGTTCCAATGAACGTTCAAATAGTTTTGGCTCTAGAACAGCTGAAGGGGCCATCTTCAATCAAGCTACATACGTGGGTGTAGAGTGCGCGCTTAGATAAACCGGAACATTTGTAGCTTATTTGCTTTCGAGTTAAAACGGTTGCACACGTCTAGTCATAAAGAAAATTATACATAGCATGGGATTGCACAGCCAAGTATATTAATATTTTAAAGCAAATTAATGTCGTTAATGAGATGAGCTGTGTTCGTGCGTTGCTAATACTTGTTACCATGGAATTATTGCTTGTAAGAGTAAGCACGAAAACGCTCTTATTAAGTACATACTGTAAAGTAGACATCAATTTCCAAAGAATTATTGGAAAAAGGGGGGGGGGNATTAAGTACATACTGTAAAGTAGACATCAATTTCCAAAGAATTATTGGAAAAAGGGGGGGGGGAGAAGCCTTACGAACACAGCGCACGCCATAAAGTTTAATCGGTATTTCAGAGAATAAGTCATTGTTTTGTACAGTTACGCGCGAAATGCGATGCATGGCGGCCATAACGACGAGAGCACATGGCGTTTGCGTAAATGTTGGCGAGGTCCTGTCTTATCACTCACACAAACACATCACACCGACCAAGGGGGAAAAATAAANGTTTGCGTAAATGTTGGCGAGGTCCTGTCTTATCACTCACACAAACACATCACACCGACCAAGGGGGAAAAATAAATGTCTACTGGGTGGGTAAGTGTACCACGGCGTGATAACACTCGCCTTGTAACGTATTTCCGAGATGACAGTCGTATGTGACCGCCATCCCGAAACATGATTTTAAATGAGGCTCTGTTGTAGAGCAGCGACAGCAGGCATTTAGGGGAGAAACGGTAGTGCTCCTAGAAAAGTCACAGGTCGTCGTTGNTCTGTTGTAGAGCAGCGACAGCAGGCATTTAGGGGAGAAACGGTAGTGCTCCTAGAAAAGTCACAGGTCGTCGTTGACGTGGACCGTGTTTCCACCATGCGAAAATCCGAACTCGTATCCACCGGAGATCGATGCCGGCGTGCTGACTGCACAACCGTCCAGAAACCATGATTACACACCTAGAGCAAAGAAATAGTCCCCGGGTAGAGGGCTTAACTCCAAGTATACTCCATTCACGGTTGCTTCCAACTTTTCTAAAGTCCTGATAAAGTTCTACTTCCAGGATATCCCTCCGCCTTATGTAAACAAAGCTTAGCGAAAATTACACCAGAGGGCCAATGCGCCGCATTCGTGCGCAATCATTGTAATAATATTTTAGAGAAGAACTATTTCTTAACTAGGCATTACCAACACACAGATTTTGTCCCTGTCTTTATTCATGTTGGTTATGCATTGAAAACTAAGATAAAATATAAGCAATGTTCAATTTAACCAAAAATAGGGCACTTTTATGATGACACAGGTATAAAATGCATGTGATACATGGCATATTTAGGAAACAGCCGAACACGCCATACTTAGGGAGTTTTTTCAAAGGCTTGATTTAAAAAATGTGAAGAAACCGCGAGTAGACTATATACTGTGCGATGTTGGACAGTTGGTGATGGGCAGACCCGTGTGTTCTTCCACCGTGGGCGCTGCAGTCCCCGGTAGCTCCCTGACAAATTCGGGCACAGCAGTGGATCATTTTGTCCGCCTGTCCGCGCCCCCCATCGCTGCGCATTCTTCTCCCTCCGAGGCCTGGCTCCGTGAGGGCTCCCCCTAGTCATCATTTCTCAAGATGGCGGTGATTAACGGGTTATTGCGGCGCCCTTGATGTTCCCACCTGCTTCTGGGCCTTGACGTCGGTCGACGAGAGCTGGCTACAACTGCTGCCCAATATTGAGATAGCTTTTAATGATCTGAGACACATCTGGCCGGGCGTAAATAATGGATGGTTAATACGTTACACATTTACGTCATATGTGGCCTGTGTTGCGTTCTCTGCACTTACATATCGGTCTACGTGTATAATTTTCTTTGGGATAGAAAATTTCCTGAAAATATCTTTAATTACTTATACAGAAGGACTTGAAAATTTTGCGAATTGATTTTATGATAAGCTAGACTTCAAACACATGTACGTTTCTGTTATGTTTGCAATTGGATCACAATCTGTTAGACACACGGTGAACTCTGAACCTATAAACAAACAGCACCGAACCCCGTGCCACCTGATCTGAGGAGGTTAAACTGACCAAACACAAGGGCAGCAACCAATAAGCAGAAAGCGGAGGCTCGAAAATAAATAGGACAGTGGAGTCTGGCATGCAGATATTTTAAAACGCGGTATTTTCCTGTCCCTTCTTATACAGTATTTGAAAATATTTTGCTTTCGTTTTGTTTTATTAAGTTTATCACTGATATGTGATATGTTTACGTACTTGAACCACTGGCACTCCATACTGGAGTAACCTAATTCTGAGTAGCACAATAAATCTAGAATTGCGAGGGAGGAGGGGGAGAGAGAGAGAGAGAGAGAGAGAGAGAGAGAGAGAGAGAGAGAGAGAGAGCGCTAGTTAACTCTCAACACAAAAGCAGTCAATAAAAGAAGCTGTAAGTCTTCTCGTATGACACTGACATCTGCCTTTTTTCCCGCTCAAAAAATGCATAGCATTCTCGAAGCTCACCTGTGTTGCGAATTCTCCTTCGGAAAAAGAAACTTTTTGAGTGTNTGACATCTGCCTTTTTTCCCGCTCAAAAAATGCATAGCATTCTCGAAGCTCACCTGTGTTGCGAATTCTCCTTCGGAAAAAGAAACTTTTTGAGTGTCTCCATTGCCACAATATTAACAGTATCCAGTGTGGGTCATAACACGTGGGACCCTCTTCATCGGTGGGCAGGAGACACTAAAACAGTGAAAAAAATTAATATAAACGTTTAACTTATTTGGCTTTGTTTCTGAGTTAGTCACATACTCGGCATCTCTCGACCCGTTTACTAAGTATGCTTCTTTGTTTTCCCGACAAGAGCATTTGATTCTGTGCTGTAAGTTGGGCGTGATAATGAATTATTCAAACCAGGAGATGGCAGGCATGCATTTGATTTATGGGCTTGCTTAATATAATGCAGCGGAAGCAAGTCGTCTCTTTGCGGTTTGTTTTCCTAATACACATCTTTCACATAAAACATTCCAGCGATTACATGAACACCTACGATATACAGGCTAGCAACCAACTGTTCGAGTTTTTAATCTCGAAGAGCTGATTTTGCAACATGTTGAAGGAAATTTTGGCACTAGCACCAGAATAACTACAGCAGCTGAGAACGTTGGACACGCAAGTTTGGAGTGTTCTGCGACACTACCTGCTTTATCCGTACAATGTTCAACGAGTACAGGCAATTCATAACGATTGTATTCTTCCAAGTGTTAACCTTTGTACATGGTTTCAGCACATGTCTATCGGTGATCCGTATTTTATGTCCACCGTGTTATTTACCGACGAAGATGAATTCACCTGAGATGGAATCTTCAATTTTCATAACCATCATCATTGGGCTGAAGAAAATCCACGCGTGTTTCGTAAATCACCACAACAACGACAATTCGGTGTCAATGCATGGGCAGGAGTACTTTGCGACAATCTAATCTAAACGCTATTTTCCATGTTGGGAGATTAGCTGGCCAATCTTACGTAGATTTCCCTAAAAACTAGTTCCGTGAACTTCTGTAAGACGCTCCCGTTGATGTGTGTCGCATTTGGTTTAGGCATGATGGTGCACCGCCACAGTTAAGCCTAATAGCATGAAATTTCTTGAACCAAGAATCTCCGAACAAATAGAAGGTTCGCACAAAACGTATTGGCTGGCCTACTCGCGATCTTTAGACTTAATTTCATTGGATTTTTATTTGTGGGGCCAATTGAAACACCCGTTCTCAACTTGGAAACATTTCGTCGCCGTATCCAAGAAGACTGCCAACTTATTCGACAAACAAGTGGTATTTTTTTTTACTGTGCAGTATACTATTGGACGACTGTAGTCGTGCATTGAAGCTGAATGTGGTCATTTTGAGCACTTCGTATAACGATAAGCAGCGCAATTTTATCGCAGTACAAACATAAAGAAGTTCGGATAGGCCACATGTTTATATGGACTTTTTAAATTTCTTCGTTGCTCCTGTCTACCGGTGAATTAGGCACTGCATTTTACGAAACATCATTTATATAATCAGCGAATCGTATATTGACAACTACGAATACGTGGTCCATTCAAAACTTTGTATAGACCGTGTGTATACGACCGTTATTTTGTGACCTATCTATCAGCTCACAAACTATTGAGACAATTTCCAAACACTGATCAGAAGAAGATGATGTAAATTTTTTGGATGAGTTCATTATCCATTCAGAATTTGTATACAATTTTCTTAGAGGTGAATAATTGAGAAAAATTGGTTTCGAAATAGCATGTTTTCTGCTTATTTTGTAAGTTTCTTACAATTTTGTTTTGTTTAGTTTTTTGATACTGTGTGTAAGTGAAGAAAGTCGGTGCAGAGGGAAAGGGGATTAATTTTACGTGAACCACTTATAATGCACGGGTGGGGTTAATATTTCCTGCTGTTATAACTGTCTTGCTCTTGGCGTATTATTACTACGTCAGAAATGACACGGTTTTCGTGGAGGCCAAAAATGGGACGCAGGAAGTAATCGGCGAATTATTCTCCATGGCCCTGTTCACACAAAGCTCGATTTGTATTTAATAGAAGTAGTAACTAGTCGGCTAGCGTCTTGTGAACAGAGCCTATGTATTATACTGTATAGCTGGAAAGATACGCTGAGAGGAAGGTTTGTTTCAGCCAACAAAAGTGGTTTTTATATGGTTAAATATATATTAAGTTGCCTCAACAAAACATTTTGTTGAGTAAACAAAACTTGAAAGACAACAAAATTGAATTTGTTTGTCTAACAAAATACATGCTTAAATAAACAGAACCTCTGTGTTTGACAAAAAAAAAAATTATACTGTCAACAAAATATCTAGTTGAATCAACAGTATATATTTGCTTGGCCACTTATTACAGTGCCTTCGTTCGAAAAGAGAGCTCGAGAGTTTGTTTGTAATTTTTGTGACAATTAGGATAGTAACAATGTTTGTTAGTGCATTTATTCATGCTTAATAATTGTTCGTGCGTGTGCGTGTGCGTGTGTGTATATATATATATATATATATATATATATATATACATACACACACACCTATATATACGTATATATATTCCAATAAAACAAATTCAAAGGAAACTAAACATTAAAGCTGCAAAATTTGAAATATTAATCACTTACGTTTTTCGTGTATTTTAATGTTATTTATTTAAAAACATTCCCATTTCGTCACTTTGGCTGAGATTGTTAAGCGCAGAGCTCGGGCGGAACTGCTCCGGGCTCGAATCTCTGTCGTGTTTTCAATTATTTTACAATAACATTAACTGCTTAATGTACGTGGAGCAAAATAAATCTTTAGTTGCAACAACCAAATCTTACAGTTTGAGGCAACCAAATAACAACAAAATAATTTGGTTTCAACAACAAAATGTTTCATTGCCGCTATACAAGCAATGAATTTGGTTTGCGCCGAACGAACTTTATTTTATCCAACAAAACCTTGATCATCGTAGAAATCCCTGCAGTTGATCGATGCTGCGTTAACTGGTAGTGTGTGTGCGCCTGCGGCGCATTGCGTGGTCGCCGAATTACTCGGGTTTGCTGCTGTTATAGCTCAACTACGTGATGTAGCTTGTGTGTATTATTATTATGGTTATGATTATGGATTACTGTCTAGATCTCAAAACTTAAATAACTATAATTTGTAGCAGTATCCCGTTGCTGGTTTTTTTTTTCTGCCACGAACCAGTCTTTCCCCCTGTCCCCCACACCAACTGTTAGGTTGTCCTGCCGTAGAAAATAACATGGGATTACTGGCGTATTTCAATCGCGAATTATGTGCGTAATTCTTATGTGTAAATGTTGCATGGAATCAAGAGCACGGACGGTATATAATTAACACCATGCCAGATATGGTCGCTCGCGTAAAGTGAACACTCAAAGTTGATCTCCCACTGCAGGACTGTTGCCACTATCTCTCTCTCTTTCCTTGTTAACAATGGTCGACATTCTGGAAGTGGGTAAATATTTTGAGCTACGGAAAACATCGCCAGTTTAACCTTAATCTCAGTAGATTGAGACACGTTTCTGCCTTTGAAATCTGAGCTCAGTTGAGTAACTTTGTGATGGTCTATTGGCGTCCTATGCCTAATTTCCATAAGGTAGATGGTTTATGCAGCAGCATGGAGTAACGTACAGTGTGATACTTCACTCCCATCCATACTTGGTAGTAGGGATCGTACGAAACATAACAACCTGGGGAAGTAGCGGCACGCAAAATCGCAGAACGGGTAGGTGGACACGAAACCATCGGCGCAATGGTTGAGATCTAACCCGCGACCTCACAAATGTAAGGTATGCTTATTAACCGCAAGACAAAACATGCTCGGGTACACCCGTGCTTGAATTAGGAGTCGTACTCACGACCACCCAGTTGAGCATGTTGCAAGGAAATTAAAAATATCAATGCAGTGCCGCGATTCACACGGTTTAATCGCTGAAGTTGCACGTTGGAAAATCTCAAATCCGCGGTACAGTTGTGCGGGAGGTAAGGTCGGTGTCCGACCAAGGAGGACTTCGTGTGTATTCTACCACCTCTGGTATCGACCGAGGCGGCGTAGTGGTGAACCACTGGACTTGCATTCGGGAAGTAACGAGTTCGATTCCCGGTCTCGGCCATGCTGATTGCTGTTTTCAGTAATTTTGCGAAATCAACCCGGCGAATTCTGGGCTGGTTACTTACTACAGTCCATGGTCGATTCCTTCTCGTTCCTCCTCGTATGAGCAACTTGCTCCGTCCCTACGTAAAACTAGGTGCATTTGGGCCACTAAACGAATAAGCTAGGGGTGTTGCGAGATGCCGCACCAAGCACTGTAACCGCGAACTACGTGCCTTCAAGGGTGTCGGGGCGTAGTGGTTAGACTTTTAGCCTCCCACCAAGGGGACCGGGTTCGATTCCCGGGTGGGGTCGCTCTCGGATTTTCACATGCGTGCGATGCCGCTGGTTGGTCGGTTTTCTCGGAGATGACCCGTTTCCCCCGCCCTTCCAGTCCTGCGATATGCTCCATACTCATATCGCTTCACCCTCATCGGCTCTCAAGACCTGGATGTTAAGAGCCGCCCAAATCTCTGCGCTCTACACACACTGAAGGGTGTCGCTGTGAGAGGAGAAGGGTTGACTTCGGACTGTATTCCCAAGCGCTGCCCCCAGGGGCTTGGTGCAAGTCGGCTGCTAACAGCTGCGGTCACTGCTGCCGTTCCACTGGAAGGATCTCGTGCCGTCGTCATTAGCGCCACGATCATGCGGAAAGGCAATTGTTTGTGATGTCTGGGAGCCAGGGAAGGACGTTGCAGCTTCAGGGGGGAGGGGGGAGGGGAATACCGGCAACGCTCCGCCGAGCAGGAGGCCTCCGTCCTGTCGCGTCGTGATCCTGTCAGCTCCTGATGGTGTTGGTGGCCAGGTATCTGCAACCGGCGAGGCATAGGGCAACGCTTTCCGTACTCCTAAGCTTATGTTTTACCGTCTTATTTCACTTAAATCTTTCGTAATTAAAAAAAAAACATTGTGGTTGGCATGCTGATACAATATTACTATGGACCTTCTTGACCTATCACTGCGCAATTTTTCTTTTTGACAACTCCAGAAAAATGTGTATAATTAATTATATAAATTTTTGATTGCGATATCACTGCTGTGTTAGGCTTCGCAGATTTCGTCTTGAGCATCACAAATATGGTTTTTTTCCTACGTGTTTTGTGATGAATATTCCAGTGTTGTACAATTAGAAAAGCGTTTCATTAGTTGCGGTTTTGGACATACTTACGGCCAGGCTGTCCGTCTGAGGTGCCATTGTATTCTCTTTTCTTCGGTAAGTTACACATTGTTTTGTTTTTAGTATTTTATACTTGTGACTAGGACTATTATGAAGGAAGAACTGAAGTTAATTACGAAGACAAAATATATTTAACGCAATGATTAGGATTTACATTAAATATAAGGTATTGGATAGGTAGGTACTAATCAATTACAATATCTTACTAACCGGAATGATACCGTCGCCGGAGCCTGAGTGTTGGGCGCCAAGCTGCATCTTGATGTCTTCATCTCGGCGCGGGTCCACAGACAGACAGACAGACGGACGGACCCCGTTCAAAGTGTTGCCAAATGTTATATAGTTTCTGGTGGCGTAACTGTACGAAATACCTTGACGCAGGGAGGGGAGCTCCGCTGTCGCTTCGCTGATATGTTTTATAAACTAATATTGTTGTAATGTGTTATGAATTCTGCGCCTGGCCTGGATGCCGACGCGTTGCTGCAGTTCGCTAGGCTTGTCCGCCTTTATTGAATCATAACAACATGTTGTCATTCCGTCTTGCGAAATACTTTGATGGGATATTGCACTGCAGCCTTCCTGGAATATATTCACGAAGAACGAAAAGAAAATTAGCTTTTTCAGGTCCGTATGCCAAATTTCGATACAACCACGCGCTCTATCGTTGAAACAATGCGTTAAATTTATCTAAACCCTAGCAGAATTATAATATAAACTCTAGAGAAAACCTTGACTACTATAAACACTGGAATACTATCGATAGTTAGTACCTGCATTTCACTGAATGACATGAGATTTTTGCCGATTGTATAAATTGTTACACTGCCTCTTGCACGCAGATTCCCGTCATTCCATTGACTTGACTATTCAATAACATCTTAGTGTTTGAATTTTCAGTAACATTTTGCTAATCTATATCATTGACTCACATTGTCTGTAACTGATGCCAACAGATAGAAATTTATGATATTTTAACAAACTACAATCCCAAAGAATGTTCATCTGCTTAGAATATCTATAAATTAACAGAAAAATAACTATGGAGATGTACCGTAAGTGTACGGAAAGGCCGTTGACGACGAAAAACAGGGTTGATTCTGTTCTTACAAAATACAGAACTTCTCCATCCTCGTTTCCAATTTACAGAATAGCTAAAAAAAAAATGATTTCATATATATATATATATATATTACAGTGCACTAATAAAATGTTTCAAGGAAATTTCATAGGTACTTCGTGTTTAGCTCACAGAAATAAATAAGTAATCGATAAAACGAGATAATTAACATAAGGAGATTAATGAATTTGTGATAGCCAAACAAATTCTTTAGAATACGACTATTGTGTTAAATTTTCTCGTACATTACCTGATTTAAAATGTAAACATTTTGCACCTGAAAGCGTAACGGTCTTCTCGTACATTAACGAATTTAAAATACAGTTTTTTTTTCTGACAACTGAAGCTTATTTTAAGAGATTTCTGATCACAATTTTTGTAGTAGTTTAAAATCTATAACACTTGCAGATAATATTTTTCCTGGGTATTTAGTCTGTAGGCTTACTATCACATACTTTGGATTGCCATTATGAGCTTTTGAGCTAATTTTATGTAGTTAGGCGCGGACTGCCGCGACGTAGTGGATGCGTGTGACCACGGACACCCCCCCCCC
>NQII01001388.1:327539-341167 GCA_002778355.1 Clitarchus hookeri | reverse complement strand
CTCCAAGACGTAGCGAATCCCACCACGTCACCAGGTTGCTGCGTCACCACAGCTGACCTGAAGTGGCGTCGCTATCCGTCTCCTCCCTCGGTGCAGAATGTTCTAGGCCAGGACGCCTGCCCCTATTAATATCGCCGCGTCCGTGGGGGTTGGCTGTCTGTGACGGCCACCTTGCGAAGTGCGGCGAACGGTGAACTAGGAGAGAGATATTGCGTCGGACGAGTGTGTGTACGGCGGCGACGGGCGAGGCGCGAGAGTGCTGCAGAGGGCGTGCTATCCGATGAGTAGAGTGCGCATGTCTGCGAGAGCGCTCGGTGCTCTCCAGAACGTTCCAGACAGTAAGGACTGGTGATATCTGGATTGAAGTCAGGTTGAATTGAATGGACGAGTGATAGAAACATGAAAGTAAATATTGGAACTGTCAGATAGGATATTTATAATTGTTAATGGTAATTCATTAGGTGTAGTAAATATGTTTATTAAGACTGGATTAAGTGTTTTATTGCGTTATTTTATGTGAGGTGATGGTCGATTATGGAAATATTAGTTGTAAACACAAATGATAGCCATTATTGTCGAGATATTAAGTTTTGAGTTTTTTTGGGTTGCCTATAAATAAATTAGAAAATTATTATGTTTTTATATTTAATTAAGATTTTGATTTCGAGGACTTTGAAAAATTGTAACAATATAATTTTTGAGAGTAACTCAATCGGTGTTAATGAACTGTTTATAGGAACTAATTTTAGGGACTGATTTTAACGATTTAACTATGCCAATTTATGTTAGGCAACGGGCGATTATGTAAATATTTGCTGTAAAAAGCAAGTGACACCCATCATTTTCCAGACATTAGGTTCGGAGTATTTGTTTGGATTGTTTATAAATAAATTAGGTAATTATTATTGGCTCTTCTACTTAATTATGACCTCCATCCCTTAAAGAACCTTGTTATTCCTATAAGCTTTAGAAAAGTGGAGTAGTACGGAGTCGCTCTAGTGCAGTGGATAGCGGACTGACCTCTAAATGCTAAAGGCGACGGTTTGTGCGGAACCCCCCGTCAAGGTTATTGGAAATTATAACTCTAACTACGGATTACCGGTTGCTTAGGATTTGTACGCTTTCAACAGGTAGTAGATATATATTATTTCCTCCCTTGTCGTTGACATGAAAACTTCCCATACAAAACCGGTGATACGCCCTATATTTCAGGGAATTGTTCCACACTTTTGTCAGGTATCTTTCCCTTGCTGAACAATCTCGTACTTGTGTAAATTTGCCGCACATGTGTACGGTAATTTTCTTGTACTGGTAAGTGTAATTTATTTATCTTGCATGATACGGAATATTCTTTATTATTTTTATTTTAAAGTGTCGGGGCTGGGTGTGGGGTAAAGAAGTGTCCATAACTTTGCAAAGAAATCATAATTTTTTTTACGAGGATATTTTCTGGACTTCATCATTTCCTAACAGTGTTTACGTGTAATATCTTTGTCTCGATTGTTTTTGTGTTCGGCTTTATTTCATTAGCATAACACCAATAGTCTCATATAGACTTAATAATTTTAGGGTGACCGAAATTATTTCACAGGAGTACGCTTTTAGTTTAAAATTATCGCTGTCGAAGATTTTATTAAGTGCTATGCAGGATTATTTAGTTATTTTTGTTCGTACTTTTCAATGTGCCATACATTTTTGATGATTATATGTCGCATTGCATTGTTTTCTTTTTGGGTTCATGCTTATTAATTTGTGTAATGAAGAAATTTGTAAAGCGGTTTTACAGTTCTCCGACAATAGTCCTGCAGCGCTAACATAAAAAGTACTGTTTATGCTGCATGAGGAAAGGTCACGGCTGTGTTGAGAGACTCTCTTATCCGAAAAATATGTCTATTTGCTCGGCACTAGATGATGCAGATAACTGCTGCAAGCAAATAAGGTAATTAAAACAACACAGTCACAATTAATAATGTGAGGATAACTTGAGAGTATAAAGCGGAGCGCTGTATTGCCGTATCGATCTATTAGTACAGTACAGCTCAGCTTCTTGAGAAATGAATGTGGCTGTTGTTGAAGCGATTGTCTCTCACATCAGATTGCTGTCATTTTCTTCGCTTACCGTTCTACTAGCACGTACCAGCACTTTTCCGAAAACTTTTTGAGCCTAAATTTTGTTTCTTGCTTGCTTTATGTTACAGAGTAGTATGTCATAAGAAAATGAGCAAGAAAGCCTCAGGAGACGGGACGTTGCGATTATAGTTGGCGCTGTAACGGCCACGGCCACTGATTAATGGTTACAAAATCCGGTTACGAATCCTCATAACATTTTAGTACCTTGAAGAAGCAACATAGGAATTAAGTTGATGGTTATTAATTACCTTGTGTTTAGCATGTATTTGCATAAGATTTGCGAGTGTATATATATATATATATATACATACAGGACGTGACTGAATAACACCGACTAATTTTTAGAGGTGTTTCAAGGTGTAAGGGGAGAAACTTAGATCGGTAAAGCCACGGTGAGGGACACTCAGTCTTTAAAATCACTCAGGATTTTTATATAGGGAAAATAACGAAACACATCATACGGGGAACACTTGGCATGAACTCATTATTCTGCGACAAGGAAGAAAGTACTTCTCGTGTCCAATGCAACTCGTCAGCTCGCCAGAAGCATTATTACTTAGGCGTTTGCAAATTTATGTTCCCGTCTTTTTGTATTTGTAATATAACAAATGCGGACGCAGTGTTCAGCCATTCACGTATTCCTTTATCTGTTTTATTTTTATGCCCCGAGACTTATATCGTTGTTAGTGGCGGGAATAAACTTTTCCAATCATAGTGTGATAAATGAGATACTCTGCTGTCCACCCTCTTTCTCCTTCTCGAATTTGTTGGTGTTCTCTGGCGCATTGTTTGCCAAAATACTATTACTATCCCACTTTACGTGTACCGTATATTAAAATATGTATTTCTAGTAACGTCCCACAAATTTTATTTTCTACTGATTTTTTTAGGGAGAAATTGTTCCGAAAAAAAAAACGCTCTAGGAAACTAATAAAAAATACTTGCGAATTCCTGCAGAGTTGGGGATGTTGGGGAGAGATTAAGTCAAAATTTTGCTGCAAGTTGTTACTACGCAAGCAATATGGCTTGCGGTTAGTTGTGTCCTTACATTGCACGTTGCGGAAGATCTGACTGACGAACTTCTCACCAATGCGCGCTAATATTACTTTCGCACGTAACGTTGACGCTTTTGTACTCGCCAGTGTTCGACTACGTCCGTATGCGCGTAGTCGACACCAAAACGAAGTAAAATGGATAGACAAAATACTGTTTTTTTTTTTTTTGGGAGCGAGCTGACGTGTTCGCGAACGCGCTGTTCCCCCGCCGCGGCGCGGGCAGGGGGAGGTGCGAGTCTCGTGGCTCGCGTGCGACAGCCGTGTCATTGCTTTCTTCGGCATCTGCGGCTCGTGCAGTCGGGCACTACCCGCGTCGATCGCGATTATCCGGGCGACGCTCGACGGCGGCTCCAAGGCTGCCGCCGAATTAACTTTGACAAGAAGATGTTAATTAGCAGTCGCAGTGCACGAGAAATCTCGCACGTGGGACTTACTTTCCCGCGGATCAGTTCGTGACTACGAATAAATAACGTACGGTAGTTCCGTTTTTCTCTCATTTGATGTTTCCTTTATCCCTCTGAGAGGTTGTTTACTAATGAAGTCGCTATTCAAAACTGTCCCTTCGCGTAACTGCCTACGTTTTAACGTTTCACTAGGCGGTGACGTACGTACATGGACAGAAGTGTTCGTACAGTTAAAAGTACAAAGCAAAAAATATATATTTGCATGCTCCAGGAACAAACAAACTTAACCACACACCCACATATAAAAATGCAGTACATTGTAATATAATGTAGATAATTTCTATCGTAGGTATAACGTTTTCAATCCTCCTCACTGGAGGCATTTTAAGCTAGACAAAAGTGTTTGCTCCTGCACATAAGCAGATATAGTAGAAGAGGTAACTTTTTTCATCGATTTTGATCATTATCACCACTTGCCGTGTTTCCGTGTGTCAGTATCTGTTAACGACCCATTGCTGGTCAGTTTATTAAAGCTTTCGATTCTTTAAATCGTAGGATTACCCTTTTTTACAGTCGAACAACTTCGTCCAACGATGTTTACAATTCCACAATATTATTTGTTTCACGACATAATAAAACAATGCTTTGCCTCGTTTCCACAGTAGTTTCTTTTGCTGTGTATCCATGTTAACGTTCTGTAGTCAACTAGTCACACTATAGGCACAACACGTTTAAAGTGCAATATGCAGCTGTAAGCGATTTGACAGGAAGTTATCCTGTCCGTTGTTTCTGTAATCACAACCTGTTGTACGGATACTTTTTTTTTGTATTAAAATTCATACAGTAAGAGTAATTATTTCTTTATTTCATGAAGAACGTTATACCTATTGTTAAGCGCGCGGACTCGCGCAATGGGCTACCTGGTTACGCGCGGTCCGGCACTGTAGGGAGTGACCTACCTCTACCCTCCCCTCAACCATGGAGACCCGTGCTCGCTGATCCGTCGCCCGGCAGCGGGGAAAATGATTGACAGCCGACCTGGCTGGCGTCACAGCCCCTCTCGACGACTTTAGAGGATGCGCAAGAATAATCTGGGAACTAGGACCCTCGGTGCAACGCGGCATTTGGATAAATGTCTCGGCTGTGGCTGACGATACTATAAATACCGCCACGGTGGGAGAATCGATAGTCTTTGGTAGAAACTATCTAGCTGAAGTGTGGTAATCGGGCAAAGTCTGGTGCAACGAGGGACATCAGCGGAGAGGATGGACAACGGAGGTTCGAGATGGCAGCCGACGAGTGTTTTGTGCGGTGTGGATAGGCGAGTGTGCGTGTTACCTGATAAATTGATGGTTACTGTGCACGAGGGCGCTCGGAGAACTCTAGAAGAACATTGCGGACTGGTGGGATTTGGACTAAACTGAAGTGGTACTGTATGAACACGTGATAAGGACTTTATTGGAAATATTGGAACAGTCAAATATAGACATATAATTTATAAAAAAAAATTAATAGGTTTTGATACACTGTCTATTGGGACTTATTTTATTTATTTTATTGCATTCATTTCTTTGAGGTATTGTAAATTGTATTGATTGAATTATTAATTGTAAATAGGAAGTGATAACATTTTATTGTGAGATATTGAGTCGAGAGTATTTTGTTTGTAGTTATTATAAATAAATTAGGAAATTAATTAACTCTTTTATTTAATCTAGACCTCCATCCGTTTACGAACCTGGCCACGCCTACTGTTTTTGAGAAATTGTAACACTGCCATTGTAATGTACCTGAATGTTGTTATACTTTATTTGATTTATATCTGTGCGGTGCAATATGTTTGTTCCTGGAGCACGCGAAATATATTGTTTCTCTTTGTATTTGTGACTATAGGAATGTTTATAACCATGTCTGTATCTACATAATACTGATAGCAAATTACGAATAAAGCGTTCCATATTTTAAGGTCTTATTAAAACTAGAATGTTGGCAGCTTTTTGTGTGCACATACCCATATATACAGTTGGCATAATAATTGGTGTAATTGTAACATATTTGTGTTCCGAAATAGTTTGTAATTTTGTACAACATTCGCATTGATCCTCGTCCTTAAGTTCATGGCGGATTAAAATTTTATTTTGGTGGAAGGACACGCAATGATCAGAAGTAAGAAATTAATAAATAAGGCTTCCTCGTAGCCGTGCATGAAATAATGTACGGCGATGCTGGAACGTCATTTAAGATAGAATTGGATAATAGATTTTCAATTTTGTTGTAAAAATTGTCCGTAAATAATTGTTGAAATATGTTCTTATTCATACGTTTTTTTCATTCTTTGAGCGAAATTTAATTAGCATCCGTTTGCTGTGAACCCACAAAGAAGGAATCAACGTAATATTCTGTGCAGCTGCTGGGCGGCGGCGAAGTGCAAATGGAAACTAATTTTAGGATTCGAGACAGCAAGAAGCAATCACTGGTATTGCAGTTGTCATTGGCCACCATTCTCACGCTATGACTACCCGTGACCGTAGTCTTCCACGCCTCGATCCTCATGGCCTTTCCTTCGCGACGTGGCGAAATCATTTCACAGTTTTTATTTCTTTCCTCCCCTAGTTCCCCACCAGCTCAACAGAGGTCTCTGTTCTCCAGTCTTCACGGACGTTGTCCACGCTTGCCTTCATGGGCGTGAGCCTGGCCCTAAACTTTTAAATGTCTTTATTTGCCAGTCCCCTGTCCCCTCTTTTCCTTTCACCCCTCCGCGAGTACCTTTTGTGCGAAACAAAGGAGAGGAAGCGAGTCGGAGGAGGGGTTTTTCCGGGATCTCCGGTTGCCGTGGCTGGCCCCAGCTGGGACCATGGAGGCCGGCGCCGTAATGACCGTGTTCAATAGGCTGGGAGGGCAGACACAACCGTGTCCAGTCGCCGTAACTCGGCTCCGGTGTCGCGTTGACGCGAGAAGAGATGGCCACAGCCTCCTTGTGAATTGAAGTACCGCGCCTGACAAAGGATTCGGGAACTCCGCACTCCACAGTGTGACCCAACTTTTGTTTGGTTGCCCAAACGTCGACTTCCTTTCAGGAAGGCGGGCGTTACTGTCCGTGGCGATTTTCTAGCAGCAAACTACTAGTCCGGTCCTGGGACGTCGCGTGGCACACAGTTCGTTTTCATAATTCCCGAAGGCTCTTGTAGACGAGGCAACGCAGGTGAGGTGTACTCGTCAAAGAAGCTAGCAGGCTGCAGCGATCATTTCCTAAAAGCAGAGCGAAATCGGTATATTCTCGTCTTCCGTGCGTATAGGGCGGAAACTGCAACTTGGGAATCCAAACGACCACTATGTAGGGGACGATGTTGTGCAAAGACTGACATTCTTCGCGAGGTGCCGCCTTTCGAATGAGGAACGTGCCCGCGGCATGGCAACGTCGCTGTCGTTCTCTATTGCTGAGCTTACAGCACCACACTTCCTACACGATCGCTCTCGCTCGATATGATTAGTCGGTGGCATAGTCGCTAAGGCGTAGTTTTTCGCACCGAGAGGTTCGGGGTCGGAATACCTGCTAAGTAGTGTATGTTTATATCGTTTAAAGGCATGAGTACAGCCTGTAACCTCTAGTTGCGATTTGTCAGATTGGTCGAAATCGAGAGCGTTAAACAGCATATTAAATAATTATGAAATAATTAATCGGACGTCCATTTACTTGGCAGTGTGAATTTTTATTGTTAATTGCTCGCTGGAACATGCCTTTGCGGCGGAAACTGTTATTCCAGTCGACGCCATCAGCGGTGCCCAATTATGGAAAAGTTATTTGCATAAAAACGCCGCCAACAGATAAGAACTGGAGCGTTCACAGTTTGCAAAAGCCGCCACGATTAGGCCTAAATTTATATGGATTTATATTTTCTTTTTTTATTTATGGCGCGTTTTAATTTTTCCTTTATTGCAGTTTTTAGTAATTATTGTTTGCGTTAATGCTTGTACGTGAATTGAATGACTTAATAATTACAAATCGAAACGATTAAACTTATATGAAATTAACGGAGATAGTAAGTAGTCCTATACTAATAATCGAAAAATAAGGGAAGTATAAGGTTATAATTGCTAATAACATAAATATTCGTAGTTTGGACATTTTATCAGATCACGCGATGCGGAAAGGAAACTTATCTGGCTTGATTGTAAATGATTTTTTTAAGATACCAGTTACTGGTTTTTGACGTTGAGTCCATAATTTGTACTTAAGAGGCAGGTAATTAAATGTATTAATTTTAAAGTGTTTAAAGTTTTTATGGTTTTATTGCATGTCATATTTATCGCTACATAGCGAGATGGTGCAATGGTAACACGCTGGGCTCGCATCGGGAAATTTGATTTCTTTCTATTTCGGGTTTCTGTAGCTATGCGAAATTACTATAGTCGATTTTCGTGATGGTTCTGTCGTTTACGACCTCGCTTTCGACATTACATACTTACATATCATTCTCCCTGTCTTTGGGGAAATGATATCCATTGTAAATAATGAGTTTCTAAGGCGAAAGCTTTACCGTCTGCTGTATTTTGATACGAAGTTTCAAGTGTACACAGAACGTGCACTAGCTCAATAAAGCAAGTGATTGTAGTTTCTTTGTGATAAGCAAACAATCCTGAATTACTCACTGTATTTTTATGTAGTGGCGAAAGGAGATATGTCGTTACCGGAAGTAATAACTGATTTTTTACTGATTGCAGTACACTGATTGTGTGATACGGGTGTTGTATTGTAGTGAAGGTTAAAATTTCAGTTCAAACTGAGCTCGGACTGGATTAAGTATTCTCTGTTGCCGATTTTCCTTAATACACCCTTACTGCGTTGGACAGCTCTGCAATCCGCCGTGTAAGTTGGACTGCAGCCTGGAATTCGGAACGAATATCACATGTTCGAAAATCCACCTTAAAACTGAAACCGTAAAAACCGAAGCTTTTTCATGTAAAATGGTTTTACTCACAACGTTCAGATTATCTGTATTACACGATAGAAAGGCATGTAATAAGGAATGCACACACTTGGTGGTTAACTAAATCGTATTTTCTGTGATGCCGACATAGCCGACTATCTTTTCACGTAAATTTTATCCGAATTCCCTTTTTAATTACGTTTTAATCCAAGTTTAAAATTTTAATTTTAATGTGGAATTCAGTCTTTGCAGAGCAGAGTCCATGTTGATTCCAAGCTCAGATTAGCTCATTGCCAAAAGTTAATTTTGAAAAATAATAAATTTAAATTAACTGATTATAAATCATTAAAGTGACGAAATTGTCTCCACCTTGGATTCATCACAATTTTTTACCTAGTCTTTATTTCTTCTTTAGCCATCGTCAGGGTACAGTGAGTGGCTTAATAGATTTTGTCGAGTTGCTAGTTCTTGATTACTGCTGTAACTACTGCATCTGTATACCCATCGCTANAGGGTACAGTGAGTGGCTTAATAGATTTTGTCGAGTTGCTAGTTCTTGATTACTGCTGTAACTACTGCATCTGTATAACCATCGCTAAAATCATATAAATATTTATTCCTTCTGATTTCAAAAGGCAAAGTAAACTATCAACTGTTAAGCTATGTGTAATGTCGCGAAAACTCAGAATTTTAAATAAGCTTGCATAAATGCATTTTAAGGCTCAAAAACTTAAATGTCCAATTTAGTTTGAAGCTCTGGTTTTAAAATCATACGATTACGGGTTTTAATCGATTTACTCACGATGCTTAAAATCGATTGAAGAACCAAATGTGCGGTTTGAAAGTTCTTGTTACGTTTTCAGCTGTAGAAACGACTTTTATGTTATTTTCTGCCGTGTTGGTTTTGCATGCTGCTATGGTGTTTGGTGCACTACAGATAAAATTTTTCTGCAATTGCATTATCGCCGAGTCTTCGATGCAACGCACAGCAATATTGGACTTTTCTTACGATATTATCATCCAATATTACGTTTGGAGCAGATAAAAATACAGCAGTTGCCTACTCACGTCATAGCTTGTTTTGAAACACCTATGGGAATTAACCAGCGACGTAAATACATAAGGTGAGCAGTGTGACCTCGCACTTTTAACAGCACCTTGCACCCAACAATTTTGATCATTTTATCGGTGGCCGACGCTATTGTGGTGAATCGCTCAATCATGCCCATAATATTCGTCCCATTATCCAGGTTGAAATGTCTTCTTTAATGACTTATTGACCTCGCCTTCTACACTCCAGCAGCACATTCAGACATCCCCTTTCCCCAATACAGCAGTTTTTCCATCGGCTTCATAACGACTTCCCGTACTTTTCTCTTTTCCCCCATTTTTTCTCCCTCCGGAAAAATTTTTCCCACATTTCGAATTTCCATAATTGGGCAATCTCTTCGGGTTCCGGGCCAATGCACACGTGTGCACGTTTCCACCCCCCCAAAATCGTTCGACCTGTTCTCACCCTCTGCTACCCAATTGGTCGTCTCGATTTGTAGAGACGTCACCCTTTGATATTACGCTTTCGACTGCAAGTCGCTGTTCATTATATTTATATAGCACATAGCCGTCTCATGAGTAAACAATTTTAGTCCAGTAACTGGCTATTTTATTTCATTTCCTTATTTAATAGTGCAGACTGAAGATTTAGTTTCGTCGAAATTCTAGTAGAAAGAGTTCGACTATTCTGTAAGCTGGCTTGAGTTTCTTTGAAATTATGTCAATAGCAAATTAATGCATTTATTATGTAAAGCAGGTTGTTTGTGTGTACTCTAGTAAACGTGTTTCATAATACTATAAGCAGAAGTATATTCTATACCTTTTGGACACTGCTGTTTATCGCACTCGTGAAAAAGAAAGGGGGANTAATACTATAAGCAGAAGTATATTCTATACCTTTTGGACACTGCTGTTTATCGCACTCGTGAAAAAGAAAGGGGGATGGATGGAAAGCAGTACGCTACGCTGGTTATTAGATGTTTTCAATGAAACCAAGGGTTCAATTATTAGACTGTTATACGTCTGATTTCTTTCTATTTAAATGGTTTTCTAATTTTACCCGCTTATTGACATATATGAATATTATAAAAAAAAAGGGTAACGATCATTGGTCATAATCTGTATATTTAAAATTAAGTTTTTGTCACACACTGCATGTATATGAAATTTTAGTGAGCTTCAATGATAAATGGCTGCGCATATCATTTTTATTAATTCTTGTATATAAGTGTATATGTCTCTTTTAATTATAGTAAGTCGGGTAATAAATAAATAAATAAATAAATAACACTTGCGACCAGCGTCCCATCGCACATACGTGCAAGACGCTGAACTGGTGTGCAGTATTTCTGTCGTTATGCCCTGAACAAATTAGATCTGTACCGGTGGAACTTCTTCGCAAGTGAACTACGATAGTGCGGTTTTACTGTTTTTCGTAACTCTTAAGGAAACTGAGCAGGGAAGCTCTAAAAATTCTTTTTTTTTTTTTACCACCTGAACGATTTTTTTTCTCTGTAAATGTACTTAATATGATAAAAACAAAACCGCACGGTCTTAGATAATTGATTATCTCTTTTTGGCAAAAAGTTGTATTTCCAGGATANTAATACTATAAGCAGAAGTATATTCTATACCTTTTGGACACTGCTGTTTATCGCACTCGTGAAAAAGAAAGGGGGAGGGATGGAAAGCAGTACGCTACGCTGGTTATTAGATGTTTTCAATGAAACCAAGGGTTCAATTATTAGACTGTTATACGTCTGATTTCTTTCTATTTAAATGGTTTTCTAATTTTACCCGCTTATTGACATATATGAATATTATAAAAAAAAGGGCAACGATCATTGGTCATAATCTGTATATTTAAAATTAAGTTTTTGTCACACACTGCATGTATATGAAATTTTAGTGAGCTTCAATGATAAATGGCTGCTCATATCATTTTTATTAATTCCTGTATATAAGTGTATATGTCTCTGTTAATTATAGTAAGTCGGGTAATAAATAAATAAATAAATAACACTTGCGACCAGCGTCCCATCGCACATACGTGCAAGACGCTGAACTGGTGTGCAGTATTTCTGTCGTTATGCCCTGAACAAATTAGATCTGTACCGGTGGAACTTCTTTGCAAGTGAACTACGATAGTGCGGTGTTACTGTTTTTTCGTAACTCTTAAGGAAACTGAGCAGGGAAGCTCTAAAAATTTTTTTTTTTTTACCACCTGAACGATTTTTTTTCTCTGTAAATGTACTTATTATGATAAAAACAAAACCGCACGGTCTTAGATAATTGATTATCTCTTTTTGGCAAAAAGTTGTATTTCCAGGATANATATGATAAAAACAAAACCGCACGGTCTTAGATAATTGATTATCTCTTTTTGGCAAAAAGTTGTATTTCCAGGATATTTATTTGCCGAGTTAAACGTAAACGCGCAAGCAACGAATGTACAGAAAATATGTCCGAACCATTAGCTATTAATCTGATTCGCTGGTTATCTGTAGTGTAACCGCGTTATTGTACCGGGCGCCGGCTCACGCAAGGTGACAACGCGCCAGTGACTCGAGGACAAGAGCGTCACTATCGCGATTGTATAGTCACTCACGATTACTTGCAATTTTTCTCAAGCCATGCTAAAGTTCTACTTTCAGCCGATCCCTCCTCGTAATGCAAACGAATCTTAACCAAGTCTTCAAAATTACACGAAAGGGTCAACGCGCCGTATTTGTGCGCACCCAGTTTAATACTATTGTTACAATTTCTCTCAAAGTCGGTGGGCTTAAGCAGGTTCTTTAAGGAATATAGGTCTTAATTTTATTTACAATAACTACAAAGAAAATACTCTCGACTCATTACCTGACAAATCGCTATCACTTGCTACTTGCAATTAATAAATTCTATGAATACAATTTACAATTATCTCAAAGAAATTAATGTAATTTAAATAACTAAAAGCAGTCCCAATTACAGTTTATCAAAACTTATTGAATTACATGTCCATATTTTACAGTTACGATATTTACAATAAAGTCCGTATAACATGTTCAGTCAATATTCCACCAGCCCTCGTGTTCTAGAGATCTCCGAACTTCCTGATGCACAGTAGCCTTCAATTCGTCAGGTACTACGCCCACACCGCACAAAACGCTTGTCGCACCAGACTTCGCCATATTACCTCACTTTAGCCAAATGGCTTCCACAAGACTCACTCCTCTCCGGTTGCGCGGAGTATATATTTTCGTTGGCCATAGCCCAGATATTTATCCAAATGCCGCGTTGCGCCGAGGGACACAGTTACCAGAATATTCTTGCTCATCCTCCCAAGTCGTGGACTCCTCCAAAGAGGGGAAGGGGGTTGTGACGCCAGCCAGGTTGGCTGTTNTTCTTGCTCATCCTCCCAAGTCGTGGACTCCTCCAAAGAGGGGAAGGGGGTTGTGACGCCAGCCAGGTTGGCTGTTAATCATTCCCTCGTCCTTAGAGCGACGGAGATGTGAGTGGGTGTGTGTGGGACTGCCGGGAGAGTCGATGTGGGTCACCCCTCTACAGTGCCGGACCGCGCATAACTAGGTAACAGGAGCCGCGCACAGTGCTGAAATCCGCGCGCGTAACAATATTTTGCATGAGAACTATTTCTTACTAGGCATTACCAATACACCTATTCTCTCTTTCTGTTTTTATTCGTATTAATTATAACTAAAATATATATTTTATAGATTAAATATAAGCAAAAGTTCAATTTAACCGAAAATAAGAGACTTGTATTTTAGCAGAAGTATAAAACGCTTCTGATCTATAAATATTTAGTAATCCGCCAAAATGTAATACATGGGGTGATTTTTCAAAGGTTTTATTTTAAAAAATGTGAAGATACTGCGAATATACGGTCTGAAGGCTGTGCATAAGGAGCAGTGAAGGCGACGAGACCCCGACTTCGCGACGTACTTTCGCCTCTGTGTGGTGTGGAAGGCCTGCCAGCTCCTTCCCAGGGTGGCGAGGGAAGCCCCGCCCACTGCGCGGCGTCTCGCTCGGCCGGGTCGTGCGCGGGATTGAATCCCCTC
>NQII01001388.1:299165-324184 GCA_002778355.1 Clitarchus hookeri | reverse complement strand
TCCTGGCTCCGCGTGTGTTCGCGCGTTCAAGTCTCCTCCCTGCTACTCGCTAACATGCCTCGCTCGGCCGGGCAAGTCGTGTCGGCCAGAACCTTCAGCGTTGACTGCTTGTCCCGGGGCTCGCCTGGGAGGAGCCGAGATGGCGCTTGTGGTTTCTGCCACGGAACATTCTAACTTTTTGTCATCGAGTGAGTTGGATTACTCTGCTGTCGTTACGGACGAAATGATTCCGTTGCATAGACAATTTTCAAGTTATGAGGTATAATTGTATGGTGTAAAAACCATGATAGAGAAAAGGGATTTTATATTAAAGAATTAACATTGTCAGTATTATAACATATTACAAATTTTACTTTAAATAATTTATATAATGTTTTTTCGTCATTCGGGCGTCGCGAAAGCATTTAGATCTTCGGTACTACTGTAGAAGTTGAGTAAAAGAGAACATTTTTTTTTTATTAAACGCTACAGCCCGATACTCCAAAATGTTACCTAGGTGATTTCCAGTCTGACATATTATTACTTAAGATCTCGACCTTAAACTAAAGATAAGGCAGATCGATTTTAGTATTCTGTGCATGTCTTCAACACTGACTCAAGAATTGCCATAATATTTAAAATCACGCGTTAAAAATCACATTCAGTTTATTTACGTTTGGCTTTACAACAAATCCGTGGTTTTACGAAAAACTATTTAGGTAACTTGATGACATCTTATTTTCGTTACAACTTATTCAACAGTTAATGTGCCAGCCAGCATATTAAAACACTTAATTAAACCATTTGCTGCCCATAGTAGAAGCGACATGGTTTTGACAGTGGTAAATAGAAAATGAGAGAGCTGGGACAGGGGAGTGGGGAGTACGACGGTAAGATGGACATGGCATCTGGCAGAAGACCAGCAGTGGCATCTGGTAGAGGACCAGATGTGACCTTAACCCTTGACCTCAAATGTCTTATTTCCCCGGAAAACACTAAAAATGTCTAAAATTTCCCGAATTTCCCTTGAAATCTGCAAACTTGACCTTGATCTTGAACTTGAACTTGACCTTGATCTTGAACTTGACCTTTGTAGGAATCTGGTGCACAGGCTGCAGACTTCGGAGCGGTCCACTAAATTGAATTGCATGACAGACGCCATCTTGTTCCTAGAATTGTCCAGTTCATGCTCTTATCATTCCATCTCAACACCAACTATCTTGTTTCAGGAATTTCATTGTTCATCGCCCTTTCATGTTACTTCATACTGTCACTCCACCTTTTTACAAGCATATTCTACGACCTATGCTGCGAAGTAAGCCTATGCTGAACACACCCATGCTAATTACATCAAGTACATTTTAATTTAACTTTTAAATTATTATATCGAGCAGCATGTCTACGGATTCGTGTTTTCAAAGAAAATTTGAATACTATGTCAGAAAACGTGATTATGAGGCAATGACCAGCACCTTATTTAATTTCTACGTATAGAATTGTGTACGTAAATATACCACGTGTTATATACCTTCGAGCTCGTGTTTTCGAGTCGAATGCTAATGTGACGCCATAAAATTTGATTATTGGAATGTATTCGATAGGACATTGACTTTAGTAGGCATAGGCATTTATCTTCTTAGGTTTTTAAAAGTAATTATTTAACGAACCGGAGCCACGAATACAGGACAGTGGTTGCCTTAGCTCAGAATGTGTTTTAAGTATATTATGGCTATATCAGACAGCTACAAACTTAACGGCACAGTTGGACAACATTTAACGACTGTCGGAGTTAGTCATATGAAAATTGGAACATATCAGACCAGTGCAGGTCTATCTGAGATGATAATTGAATAATGCCTTAAGCATTTTTTATGAGCATAAATGGCCACCATTTTCCAACCCTCGAAGTTATAGTCACAAAATTCTTATTATATGTTTCACCCATGACCTAGATCAAAGCTTTATAGTCAATTTGTTCGAATAAAATGTTGGGTACCAATATATTTATAAATAAAAATTTTACATACTTAACTTTTAAGTTTTAAAACTTAGAGACGTAATATAATGTGCTGCGCGTGCACAGGCGTGTATTTTAAAGGAGAATTCAACTGTGATATTAGAAACAGCTATTGTATGTGTCTACCACCGATGCTATATTGGATTCCATAGGCATACCTATGACTGAAGGATTTCAAAGTATGTCGGCAAGCATCTCATGTATGGACTCGTGTAGTGCCAAAAACTATTTCAACGTGATTGTAAAAAACTTTATTTAAGTTGCATACCTTATAATTAATAGGTATTTACACAAACGTACTAATAAATGTTTCTGAAGGCACCAAACATTGCATTGTAAATGCTTAAAAGAAAAAGTAGTAGTCCTGAACTTTTTTGTTAATTCAAAACTGTTTGGATTCGGGCAGCCGGCATCTCGATCAACCTTACATGCACACACACGTACACACGCAGATGAAAGGACAGAAATTTAATAAAAAGACATGTATTTATCGATCCATGTTTAATTAGGGATAGTCTGGGTGGTTTTTTATTTAGAATGAAGAGTAAAATTTCAAGATATACCCAGACATAAGGGTCGAAAATAAAATTAAAAACTTTTTAGAAGTATTTTTGACTTAAAGTGCATGTTTTTCTTGAAATTAGTAAAAGAAGAGACTTGACTTTATGTACACCGATATAAAAGTCAAAATCCAATGAAAAATAATTATTATTCAGCTATACAGTATACACGAATGGTTCACTTTATTTTGATAACAATTGTAAGTATTTAAATGTTTTCTAAATATTTTTATGTATAGGACTAAGCACGCGCATGCTCATATAAAAAAATGCATCACTTCATACACGTATCGATTAAGTTAATATTTTTGTTTCATATAACATATCCAGACTTGATATATTACATGCAGCATACAACCGGACATTTCTTTTAGAATTATTCGAATATGGCATAATAAATTATAAATACTCTTTCTAACGCCTGGGGCTTCAGTCATACAATTTCCAAAATGGATTTTATAGACGTAGATATGCATTAAAGATTTTTTCAAATTTTAAAGTAGGCATTTGAAGTACTATATCTTCATACTTGATTCGTCAAGACTAATTCCAACATAACGTCACAACCGATATGTTTGTAAGTATTTACAAATAAAAATCGTGAATGTAATATAAATTAACTGTGTTTATTGTTTTATAATCTTGGAAACGCAAGCATATAGTATGGTATCCGTACAGACGCTTATTTTTTAAGGTAAACACGAATGTGACGTCACAACAGCTGATTACACATAATTTTATAAATAAAAGTTATGTATTTAATTTAATTTATTGTTTTTAAAACTTGGAAATGTAAGTATATCGTGTGACGTATGCACAAACTCGTATTTTGAAGGGGGGTACGAATATGGACTCATAATATGCGACTATGTGCCTAAAGTTTAGGGAAAGCCAGAGAATATGGCAGTGAGAGACACGGTGGATGGCATGACAATTTAAGATGTTAAAGNTTGTCCCGGGGCTCGCCTGGGAGGAGCCGAGATGGCGCTTGTGGTTTCTGCCACGGAACATTCTAACTTTTTGTCACTGAGTGAGTTGGATTACTCTGCTGTCGTTACGGACATAATGATTCCGTTGCATAGAAAATGTTCAGGTTATAAGGTATAATTGCATGGTGTAAAAACCATGATAGAGAGAAGGGATTTTATATTAAAGAATTAACATTGTCAGTCTTATAACCTATTACAAATTTCACTTTAAATAATTTATATAATGTTTTTTCTTCATTCGGAGGTCGCGAAAGCATTTAGATATTCTGTACCTACTGTAGAAGTTGAGTAAAAGATAAAAAAAATTTTATTAAACGCTACAGCACGATACTCCAAAATGTTATCTAGGTGATTTCTAGTCTGACATATTCTTACTTAAGATGTCGACCTTAAACTAAAGATAAGGTAGATCGATTTTAGTACTCTGCGCATGTCTTCAACACTGACTCAAGAATTGCCATAATAACAGTTAAAATCACGCGTTAAAAATCACATTCAATTTGTTTACGTTTGGCTTTACAACAAATCGTGGTTTTACGAAAAACTATTTAGGTAACTTAATGTCATCTTATTTTCGTTACAACTTATTCAACAGTTAATGTGCCAGCCAGCATATTAAAGCACTTAATTAAACCATTTGCTGCCCATAGTAGAAGCTACATGGTTTTGACAGTAGTAAATAGAAAATGAGAGAGCTGGGACAGGGGAGTGGGGAGTACGACGGTAAGATGGACATGGCATCTGGCAGAGGACCAACAGTGGCATCTGGCAGAGGACCAGAGGTGACCGTAACCCTTGACCTCAAATGTCCTATTTCCCCAGAAAGCACTAAAAATGTCTAGAATTTCCCTTAAAATTTTCCAAATTTCCCTTGAAATCTGCGAACTTGACCTTGATCTTGAACTTGACCTTTGTAAGGATCTGGTGCACAGGCTGCAGACTTCGGAGCCGTCCACTAAATTGGATTGCATCACAGTCGCCATCTTGTTCCTAAAATTGTCCAGTTCAAACTCTGTTATTCCATGAAACCATCTTGTTTCTAGAATTTTCCAGGTAATGCTCTGTCATTCCATGCAAACTTTTACATTAGCCTTTGACCTTAACCTCAAAATGTTCTGTTTTTTCCGGAAAAAAACATTTAAAATTTCTAGATTGTCCCTCAAAATTTCCCGAATTTCCCTCCCAATCTGTAAAATTTCCTGCAAAAAGTTTTCTTACCATAATTTTCATGTGTCTCTCAGTCCAACAATTGCATGAACTTGTTACAAGAATGTTACAGTTCGTGCTCTGTCATTCTATCTTGATACTTCATGCTCCATCATTCCATGCCACCATCTCGTTTCTAGAATTTTCCAGTTCATACTCTTTCATTCCAAGTCAACATCGGCCATCTTGTTTCAAGAATGTTCCAGTTCATGCTCTGTCATTCCATCTCAACACAAACTATCTTGTTTCAGGAATTTCATTGTTCATCGCCCTTTCATGCTATTTCATACTGTCACTCTACCTTTTTACAAGTATATTCTACGACCTATGCGAAGTAAGCCTGTGCTAAACACACCCATGCTAATTACACCAAGTACAATATGTCTATATCCGACTCCCACAAACTTATAGCCATAGTTAGCAATAATTTCTGAACTGTTAAGTTGCCAAATTAATATCATAGGCATAGCTGCTGATGTCGATTAGGATGTTTGGGCCAATTATACCATAAGTCCTCTTATAAGCATAGTTGAACACCATTTCACTACTAAACCACCAGAACATAGGTGCCAGTACTGGTATAAATGATGTGTATATAAAAATAACCTTTTAACTAGTACAACAGGCACTGAAAATGCATAATTTTATAAATAAGAAGTTAACTTTTAAACTTACAGACAAAACTGTATCGAGCGACCTTTCTATAAATTTGTATATTCAAAAATGATTTGATTATGATGTAACATCCTTTAATAATACAAAAATAATTTTATAAATAAAAGTTATGCATTTAATGTAGTATATTTTATTTCACTTTTGAAACTTACAGAAAAGAATATGCCGAGCAATGCGTCTGTGGATTCGTATTTCCAAGACGGTTTTGAAATATGTGATGCCACAACCATAGATTATGAAAGCATAATTCAATAAATAAAAGTCATGTATTTAAATGAACACATTTTTATTTAACTTTTACATTATTATATCGAACAGCATGTCTACGGATTCGTATTTTCAAAGAGAGTTTGAATACTATGTCAGAAAACGTGATTATGAGGCAATAACCAACACCAAATTTAATTTTATAAGCCTATAATTGTGTACGTAAACATACCAAGTGTTATATATTTTGGGGCTCGTGTTTTCGAGTCGAATGCTAATGTGACGCCATAAAATTTGATTATTGGAATGTATTCGATACGACATTGACTTTAGTAGGCATAGGCATTTATCTTCTTAGGTTTTTAAAAGTAATTATTTAACGATCCGGAGCCACGAATACAGGACAGTGGTTGCCTTAGCTCAGAATGTGTTTTAAGTATATTATGGCTATATCAGACAGCTACGAACTTAACGGCACAGTTGGACAACATTTAACGACTGTCGGAGTTAGTCATATGAAAATTGGAACATATCAGACCAGTGCAGGTCTATCTGAGATGATAATTGAATAATGCCTAAGCCTTTTTTATTAGCATAAATGGCCACCATTTTCCAACCCTCGAAGTTATAGTCACAAAATTCTTATTATATGTTTCATCCCTGACCTAGATCAAAGCTTTATAGTCAATTTGTTCGAATAAAATGTTGGGTACCAGTATATTTATAAATAAAAATTCTACATACTTAACTTTTGAGTTTTAAAACTTAGAGAGGCACCAAACATTTCATTGTAAATGCTTAAAAGAAAAAATAGTAGTCCTGAACTGTTTTGTTAATTCAAAACTGTTTGGATTCGGGCAGCCGGCATCTCGATCAACCTTACATGCACACACACGTACACACGCAGATGTAAGAACAAAAATTTAATAAATGTATGTATTTATCGATTCATGTTGAATTGGGGGTAGTCTGGCTGGTTTTTTTAAATTTAGAATGAAGAGTAAAATTTCAAGATATACCCAGACATAAGGGTCGATGCATGTTTTTCTTGAAATTAGTAAAAGAAGAGACTTGACTTTATGTACACCGATATAAAAGTCAAAATCCAATGAAAAAAAATTATTATTCAGCTATACAGTATACACGAATGATTCACTTTATTTTGATAACAATTGTAAGTATTTAAATGTTTTCTAAATATTGTTATGTATAGAACTAAGCACGCGAATGCTCATATAAAAAAATGCATCACTTCATACACGTATCTATTAAGTTAATATTTTTGTTTCACATAACATATCCAGACTTGATATATTAAATGCAGCATACAACCGGACATTTCTTTTAGAATTATTCGAATATGGCATAATAAATTATAAATACTCTTTCTAACGCCTGGGGCTTCAGTCATACAATTTCCATATTAGATTTTATAGACGTAGATATGCATTAAAGATTTTTTTCAAATTTTAAAGTAGACATTTGAAGTACTATATCTTCATACTTGATTCGTCAAGACTAATTCCAACATAACGTCACAACCGATATGTTTGTAAGTATTTACAAATAAAAATTGTGAATGTAATATAAATTAACTTTGTTTATTGTTTTATAATCTTGGAAACGCAAGCATATAGTATGGTATCCGTACAGACGCTTATTTTTAAGGTAAACACGAATGTGACGTCACAACAGCTGATTACACATAATTTTATAAATAAAAGTTATGTATTTAATTTAATTTATTGTTTTAAAACTTGGAAATGTAAGTATATCGTGTGACGTATGCACAAACTCGTATTTTGAAGGGGGGTACGAATATGGACTCATAATATGCGACTATGTGTCTAAAGTTTAGGGAAAGCCAGAGAATATGGCAGTGAGAGACACGGTGGATGGCATGACAATTTAAGATGTTAAAGTTTCACAGTCAGATTTTGTTACGAACAATGGGCACATGAAGGTACCCGTACACTGCTGACCAGTTCTGGGCGATCTCAACAGACCGCCAGGCGTGAGGACCATTTGATTGGTGCAGGTATGACCAGAGCCAGTGACTTTGGCATAAGACAGCTTCACTAGAACTAATGTGTTAACATTAACACTCGTTATTCGACCATGTTCTGCACCACATCGAATTTTCTAAAGGCATAGGTGTGCTATTATTGTTTAAAATGTAATTATGGCCAGCTTACGTGACCAGCTCTATTCGAGAATACCGGAAAGTTGTCGCCTTACCTCAAATAATGTTTCAAGCATAGTATGATCATGTCAGGCCCACCAACTTGGCATAGTTGATCGTCTTTCAGCGACTGTTGGAGATAGATAATTGTTGAACGTTTACCATATCAGATCAATAAAAAGTCCAACCAATGTGATATGGTCCATTATTCATTACGCCCTTTTAATTACGGTCGTAATTTAGGCACTTATTGAGATGGAACCATCAAATTCACACTATAGTCAACACTCACGACCTAAAGCAGACTGCTATGTTTCGCTATACCGTAAGCCTTTTATAATCATATTTGGCATACATTTTCGAAGCATTTATGTGAGGGGCATATGGTTTCAGGACGGATTCGTATATGTCATCACAAACTACGTTAGACAACGTATTGAATTTTATAGTCTTTACCATGCATTTATATTGTGTTCGTAATTTACTACATTTACCTGAAAATCTAATCCTAGTCCCAAATGTAGCTAAATTTATTCCAACATATACTGCATTTAATATTGTGACAATTCATTTCCTTGCTTTGTTAAATAAAACGACAAATATTTATTTATTGATTCTCATGCGATGCTTAACATATAAGTAGTAATTTTACACAGTAAATACGTACTTGTTAGTTTCATTACATTGCTAAACTCACACATTGAAAAAACGTACACTATATTCGGGTTTTAATTTAAAACAAATGGGATCGCATCACTTAAAAAAAAAAACATGAGAACTTTATTACAGCTTATCATAAGGAAAAGTTTTGTACACACACGGAACTTTTCGTTTACGCTTTGCCATTATTTTTAATANTATTACAGCTTATCATAAGGAAAAGTTTTGTACACACACGGAACTTTTCGTTTACGCTTTGCCATTATTTTTAATAAACGATTTTTCAGTCGAGTATCGAACCTCATTCATGCTATAGTACGAAGCGCTGCTATCGATCATTTTCTTCCGCCTCGCACTTATGAAAGTCACAAACATAGCGCATATAAGAACGCAAATACTTTATGAATTAATACTCTGTGTACCGAGGCGATTAAAACATCAGCTGGGGGAAAGTATGTGTGCCACATCACCTCGGCATACGCTAAATGCAGTTATACTAATCTAGAGACGGTTAGTTTATATATTCATACAGTACTCGCATATTACTCAAGCAGCAGAAGCAGAACACTTCAGTTCTCCCCATCCCTGGTAGCCCAGTCAGTAGGAAAATCAATCGCAGCCTGTGGTAGCCAATCTCGCACATGGACTGAAACAGAGCTTTGCGAAGCCAATCGGCGAATGGGTTCACTCACATCAAAGGAACCACCACATTTTGTTTCTGTGTACTTATCTACTCTGTGGCTATTTCTTGGTACTATTGACAAAATAATGCGTTTTGATCGTGCTTTTTAGTAAAAATAACGCTTGACCAGTGATCTCCTTGCCATTAACCAGTTGTTGTCCTGCATTCGTGGCTCCGGTTCGTTAAATAATTACTTTTACAANTAAAGGCATAGGTGTGCTATTATTGTTTAAAATGTAATTATGGCCAGCTTACGTGACCAGCTCTATTCGAGAATACAGGAAAGTTGTCGCCTTACCTCAAATAATGTTTCAAGCATAGTATGCTCATGTCAGGCCCACCAACTTGGCATAGTTTATCGTCTTTCAGCGACTGTTGGAGATAGATAATTGTTGAACGTTTACCATATCAGATCAATAAAAAGTCCAACCAATGTGATATGTTCCATTATTCATTACGCCCTTTTAATTACGGTCGTAATTTAGGCACTTATTGAGATGGAACCATCAAATTCACACTATAGTCAACACTCACGACCTAAAGCAGACTGCTATGTTTCGCTATACCGTAAGCCTTTTATAATCATATTTGGCATACATTTTCGAAGCATTTATGTGAGGGGCATATGGTTTCAGGACGGATTCGTATATGTCATCACAAACTACGTTAGACAACGTATTGAATTTTATAGTCTTTACCATGCATTTATATTGTGTTCGTAATTTACTACATTTACCTGAAAATCTAATCCTAGTCCCAAATGTAGCTAAATTTATTCCAACATATACTGCATTTAATATTGTGACAATTCATTTCCTTGCTTTCTTAAAAAAAACGACAAATATTTATTTATTGATTCTCATGCGATGCTTAACATAAAAGTAGTAATTTTACACAGTAAATACGTACTTGTTAGTTTCATTACATTGCTAAACTCACACATTGAAAAAACGTACACTATATTCGGGTTTTAATTTAAAACAAATGGGATCGCATCACTTAAAAAAAAACATGAGAACTTCATTACAGCTTATCATAAGGAAAAGTTTTGTACACACACGGAACTTTTCGTTTACGCTTTGCCATTATTTTTAATAAACGATTTTTCAGTCGAGTATCGAACCCCATTCATGCTATAGTACGAAGCGCTGCTATCGATCATTTTCTTCCGCCTCGCACTTATGAAAGTCACAAACATAGCGCATATAAGAACGCAAATACTTTATGAATTAATACTCTGTGTACCGAGGCGATTAAAACATCAGCTGGGGGAAAGTATGTGTGCCACATCACCTCGGCATACGCTAAATGCAGTTATACTAATCTAGAGACGGTTAGTTTATATATTCATACAGTACTCGCATATTATTCAAACAGCAGAAGCAGAACACTTCAGTTCTCCCCATCCCTGGTAGCCCAGTCAGTAGGAAAATCAATCGCAGCATGTGGTAGCCAATCTCGCACATGAACTGAAACAGAGCTTTGCGAAGCCAATCGGCGAATGGGTTCACTCACATCAAAGGAACCACCACATTTTGTTTCTGTGTACTTATCTACTCTGTGGCTATTTCTTGGTACTATTGACAAAATAATGCGTTTTGATCGTGCTTTTTAGTAAAAATAACGCTTGAGCAGTGATCTCCTTGCCATTAACCAGTTGTTGTCCTGCATTCGTGGCTCCGGTTCGTTAAATAATTACTTTTACAANGCAGTGATCTCCTTGCCATTAACCAGTTGTTGTCCTGCATTCGTGGCTCCGGTTCGTTAAATAATTACTTTTACAAACCTAAGATTAATGCATGTGCCTACTAAAGTCAATGTCCTATCGAATACATTCCAATAATCAAATGTAATGGTGTCACATTAGCATTCGACTCGAAAACACGAGCTCGAAGGTATACAACACTTGGTATATTTACGTACACAATTGTATACCTAGAAATTCAATAAGGTGTTGGTTATTGCCTCATAATCACGTTTTCTGACATAGTATTCATACTCTCTTTGAAAATACGAATCCGTATACATGCTGTTCGATATAATAATTTAAAAGATCAATAAAAATGTATTTATTTAAATACATGACTTTTATTTATTGAATTATGCTTTTTATAATCTATGGTTGTGGCATCACATACTTCAAATCCGTCTTGGAAATACGAATCCACAGACACATTGCTCGGCATATTCTTTTCTGTAAGTTTTAAAAGTGAAATAAAATATACTACATTAAATACATAACTTTAATTTATAAAATTCGTTTTCTGTATAATTGATGGATGTTACATCATAATCAAATATTTTTTGAAAATATGAATCCATAGAAAGATCGCTCGATACACTTTTGTCTGTTAGTTTAAAAGTTAACCTCTTATTTATAAAATTGTGCATTTTCAGTGCCTTATCAACATGCCTGTTGTATAAGTTAAAAGGTTATATATATATATATATGTACATCATTTATACCTGTACTGGCACCTATGTTGTGGTGGCTTAGTCGTGAAATGGTGTTCAACTATGCTTATAAGAGGACTTAAACACCCTAATCGACATCAGCAGCTATGTCTATGATATTAATTTTGCAGCTAAACAGTTCAGAAATTATTGCTAACTATGCCTATAAGTTTGTGGGAGTCGGATATAGACATATTGTAGTTGGTGTAATTAGCATATGTGTGTTTAGCATAGGCTTATTTCGAAGCATAGGTCGTAGAATATGCTTGTAACACGGTGGAGTGACAGTATGAAGTAGCATGAAAAGGCAATGAACTATAAAATTCCTGAAACAAGATGGTTGGTAATAACATGGAATGACAGAGCATGAACTGAAACATTTTGGAAACAAGATGGATGATGCAGACTTGGGATGACAGAGCATGAACTGGAAAATTCTATAAACAAGATGCTGGCATGGAATGACTGAGCTTGGTGTGTCAAGATAGAATGACAGAGCACGAACTGTAACATTCTTGTAACAAGTTCATGCTATTGTTAGACTGAGTGACTCATGAAAATTAGGGTAAAGAAACTTTTTGCAGGAAATTTGAGAGATTTTGAGAGAAATTCGGGAAATTTTAAGGGGAATTCTAGGAATTTTAAATGTTTTTCATGGGAAATGGGAAATGTTGAGGTCAGGGTTAAGGTGAAAGGGTACCACTTGTCCTCTGCCAGATGCCACCACTGCTCCATTGCTAGATTCATGTCCATCCGACCGCCTGAATCCCCCAACCCCCTGTTCCAGCTCTCTCATTTTCTATCTACTGACAGTTATGCAGAAAGAAAATTATTGTTATGTTGAGACACTGAGATCGGTTACTGCGCAGCTGGCATGCACACTATCTACATATTTGCTCTATGGATTGGACAAGCACGCTGTTCTTATTTGTGGTAATCACATATCGGTGGATCTTGCTGTGTTTTATAAATAATGTTTGTACATTTCGGGCCCGATGAAATAATCTATACACACACGAAAAAAGTAAATATTATATATATATATATGCATATGTGATATAATTCTCTTTCTCTCTCTCTTTCTTTCTCTCTCTCTCTCTCTCTCTCTCTCTCTCTCTCTCTCTCTGTCTGTCTGTCTGTCTGTCTGTCTCTCTCTCAATTTACAAACGTAGTTACAATGACAACAATATTTTCATCTTACTTTTTTTTTTTTTTGTTTAATCTTATAAGATAATTTTGATCCACTTCTATCAACGTCCTACGCTATTATTATTAGTANTTTTTTTTTTTTTGTTTAATCTTATAAGATAATTTTGATCCACTTCTATCAACGTCCTACGCTATTATTATTAGTAATACGGTGGAAGTCTTTTAATGGAGTCATTTTGGTCGATATCAAAATTAATTTTAGTTCTGCAGTACATTTCAATAAATGCATTATTTTAAAAACTTATTTTTACAGTAAATTTTTATACTCGTCAAAGTAACGTTAACAATGTCGTTTGGAATATGACTAAATTTCGCACAATAATTTTAGTTCCTTATTTTCTTTTCCGAAACGGAACGAAATTGAACGTTATACGCTAATAAACTAGCAACAATAAATAACTAGTTCCCTGGGAATCCAGAAGGTTTTGCTGTTTGTAGCAGCCCAAGGTAGGCATCAATAGACTAACTGGTCATGCTATTGAAGATAAACCTATTTCCCTAGTTTCTAGTCGACAATTCATATATATCCGCTCGATGACAATGCTGCTATAATATTACGGAATGCCTAGAATCGTGATATCAAACCCGTTTCAATTTTAAACAAATAAAAGAACTACATATTATGTCAATTTGTTTGGAGTGCTAAAAACTTTTACAGTCTGATTTTATTACTGATGGAGCCATAAAGAAAATTTCTCCGATGAATCGATTACTATTTTTATCACAATAACCAATATCGTTATTAGATTTCTAGTTAACAGACATTATGCATTAAATATTTTGTAATTTTCATTCAACTAGATTGAAATTGATATATCGCTAAACTGCTTCCACCTCCTTACTGTCCTTTGGCTGGATCGCTGTGTCCGTTGTATGCCACATAGACTAGAGATTAGGTAGACCGATATCGCTTGCTGCGCACAACCAATCTCCGTGTCGTAACATTGAACTTCTTTNTGTGTCCGTTGTATGCCACATAGACTAGAGATTAGGTAGACCGATATCGCTTGCTGCGCACAACCAATCTCCGTGTCCTAACATTGAANTTACTGTCCTTTGGCTGGATCGCTGTGTCCGTTGTATGCCACATAGACTAGAGATTAGGTAGACCGATATCGCTTGCTGCGCACAACCAATCTCCGTGTCGTAACATTGAACTTCTTTCCTGCCAACACGTCTAGCGAAAACTGCATGGTTTGGGTTTTAGGTTAGGAAACTGATTTGTAAACAAGTGCTTAGAGATGTTTTTAAACTTCCTCTAACCAATTTGTAATGCAGATCCAGAAAATTCAAATCGGTAAAAGTTTTTTATTAATATAAAAGTGCTTGTCGTTAAAAAAAAGTTAATATTTAAACACGTGCATCACTGTTGACCATGTGAACTTGACAGTTGTGTATGATTGGGGTAGGTCAATGCTGGGTACATGANTTGACCATGTGAACTTGACAGTTGTGTATGATTGGGGTAGGTCAATGCACAAGACGTATAAGCGGTCTACCTCACCTCTTTAGTCTATGGTTTGCCAGGATGTGTCCGAGCGCTTTTCACAGTTGTGCCGCACTGGCGGGTCGCCGAGTACTCCCGCTGTGCACCGACGTCTGCTCTAGAACACACGCTCCATTCCTTCCAAGTGTGCGGTTCCATCTTTGTGATGTCGTCAGTTTAGAGTTCCGCTCTATCCAGTCCATTTCGCTTGCGCCGACCTCCCGTGGCGCAGTCGGTTGTTGTGCCGCTGGTCTGTGGTGCATGAGGATCTGGGTTAGAATCCTTGGTAAGTCATGGTTGATAGTTTAAGTTAGGTCATAAGTTAGTTTTTAAGCTGTCCCCTGATAAGCACTTAGGCATCACACCGGGGGACGTTAATAAGCTCTTCCTAATCGAATCCATTTCGCTTGCTCAATTGGCATAACTCGTCGCAACTGAACTCACGAGCATGAATGCGTATTTATTGGTCCTCCAACATGATTCAGATTATTCAACATCTTTACTTGCCAAGATAACACTACATATTCCACCATTCTAGTCGCATGTTTTTAGTTTTCTGTTTGTCGCGATCACAAAACTTCTCCCGCCAAACTGACAAATCTTATCATTCTCCCTTTTGCCTTCCTTTCTCTTCTGATCATTACCCCGACATTTGTGAATCACTTGCACAAATGGTGAGCGTGGGCGAGCTCCGGCGACGGACGTCGCAGCGTGCGACAGTGCGATGGCGTACTGTGCATTGCAGTCGGACGTGCACACGGGAGATTCAAGTATATGACTAGTATTTTCATACAAGAAAGCGTAATGTAAAAAATGATGTTATAAAACTGCTGACAACTTTTTAATCGTACAGCGTGTGGTTTGAACTACAGCACATGTCGCATTTTCGGCCAATTTTTTTTTTGTATAAAAGATACTAAAGCACCAGACGTTGGAAGTCAGTTTTTATATTTGGGATGAATCTGTGGTAGAAATGCGAGGCCTTTTAATTCGAAGCGAAGTTTGAAGTTTGTACACGGTATTGATAAACATCCCATAGCGAAGTACCTGGTACTGGTCTTAAGTTCAGACGACAAATGTCTCGTAACAGATTGTAATGCTCACCGACGTATGAACCGTGTTACGTGACGGATAAATTGTGTTCTTTATGTACCTACTGCTTAGTTATAGGTTTACGGGGGTTGCCGATGTGGGGGTGTGTAGAGAAATGAATATTAAAGAATATTCGTAAATAATTGTCTGGGATTATACAATGTGGTAATATGTTTGGTAAGAGATTTTTTTTTTTTNATTAAAGAATATTCGTAAATAATTGTCTGGGATTGTACAATGTGGTAATATGTTTGGTAAGAGATTTTTTTTTTTTTCAGTTTAACTTGATAGGTGTTGATGGTATTCAAGCTAAAACGTGGCGCATTTAACTCGGGTAANATTTTTTTTTTTTCAGTTTAACTTGATAGGTGTTGATGGTATTCAAGCTAAAACGTGGCGCATTTAACTCGGGTAAGTCTATTTTTTTAACCTTGCTGTATTTGAGGTTTAACCCAGTACATTAAAAGTTTTCAATTTTCGGATATGGACAACAACAGTGTCAAGAAATAAGTTGGAAAATTTGTCTAGATTATGACACCGAATGTCCTTGCTGTGTGGTAGACACCACACCACAATGAATTCTCTTGAAAAATCTACTGGCACAGAATTCCTTGACCGACACTGTTCGGTGCCTTTTCACATATCGTGTGATGATTCTTAGAACGGATGTTCATATTTGGTGTTATTATATATACTTTGAATGTATATTATTTATAGTCTATAATATATATTATATATAGTATGTTATATAATTGTATATGGCTTACAGCATGTCATGTGGTAGGATGAAAAGTCTAAATTTTTATAATTGTTCCATTGCGCTAATGTCATTAGGTCTAACAATGCTTTCAGCCAGAGTGTGTATAATACGTTGTTCTGCCCCTAGCATTGTATTGTTAATAACTTTTCTGGCTGGATGTGGCCCCTTACATACACCAAAGCATTAGCGTTGATAGTTTCGTGGATGTGTGAGACACTTAAAGCGCCCTTAGTTATTAAAATCAATTGTAATTACGTTGATGCTTATATTAGTGGACCTGGAATCGAATTTTGTTAGCAATATCTACTAGTGTGGTGGAAATTGCGTCAAAAAAAGTTCAATGTTAAAAATTACAATAACCAGATTTTTTTTTATTGGCATCTGCCTGTTGTCATTATAAGGTTTGAGCGTCTTCAAGATTAACGCAAAACATTACTTTTTTTTCCCTTTAAATTTGAACCATTTAAATGTGACGTCTACATCGTGATATGTGTTAAGGCTCGCAGACAGAAAGGGGTGAGCGCTGAAGTGTGAGGCTATATAAAGTGGAAGGTGAGGATGGGAGGATGCTGTGTGGCGGGGCTATCTGCGTCCATGTGTTTACGCCCATGCCGCCGCGACAAGACCAGGGGGAGGGACCATGGCGATTGCGAAACGTTTTCCTGTCGAACCTGTTGGGCACCGCGATAAGCGACGGGCGCGCGCGGTTAACGTTGTCACATTCGATTCCCGGTCGCCGTTAATCCTCCTTGGCTGCCTGCCCCCGTTCTATTCATTTCACGGCCCGTCGGCGTAATTAATTAACGTTAATTAAGTGTCCTTGTCCGAGCGTGTCCCGTGGCTTGGCGGCAGAACGAGCTAAATCCGCGACGCTCCCTCTGCTCTTGTGCGTCGGACCACACCGTGGACGGCGCGCAGATGGTCGTAGGTTATTTGTTCTGTGGCTGTGTTGTCCGCGTGTCACATCAGTCTAAAGCCTGATACACGCGGACGTCTTGTGCGAGCGAGAAGGTGAACATCCTCTTGAGCATTCCGTTCACGTAGCGAACTCGTGTCGTGTGAAAAAGCCGCTGACTGTGCTAGAAGTTGGTATTCGAGGACTAGCATACTCGCTTTTGTGAAGCGAGGACTTTTAATTTCCAAATTCAACAAGTCCATTTTGGGATAAGCACGTAGTCAATTATACATTTATGCATTATAAATTTGATTTTAATATGTATTTACGGATCTGAATTGAATCTATAGCTGTAGTAAAAAAACAGTACGAGAATGTATTGCCTACATATCTTCGTGGCCTGTAACTTTATTTTTTTTTGTAACTTTTTTCCGTAATTATTTTTTCATTCTGTTAAGGCAACGACTGTAGACATGTTGCGTCCAGACGCTGCGATTACTCGTCGTGCAAAGAACGTCAATTTCCTTTCAGTTGTCTGCAGTTTCGATGTAAACACGGTAGTGAACAGTTAAATTTGTGGTACGTAAATTGCACTGAGAAAAAGAAGAACGACTTAACTGATGGTAAAATAATTGCTTTTGCCACAAGAAGAGGATGATGATGATGATGAACTAGTTCGCGTTTAAGTTATTAGTTCTACAAGAAGGAAAGTTTTGAAAATGTTAGCTAGAAATCAAGAACATTTCTTGAACTTTGCTGGAACAAATTTTGCCTCCTTGAATGACTTGCATTTATAAGCAGCATATAAGTTGACACACAGTACCAACGGAAAACTCTACAAGCAGGAAGTTGCCACAATGCGTGTGCGTCTCAGACTGCTCCAGCGGCAGTCAGGTGATACTCCCGCATGTCCGTAGAAATTGATATGGCATTCCGGCCGAGGATAAGACTAGGTGTCAATTTTCATAACATTGCAGGCAGTCCTGCGTCCAGGTGCAGTCCTTGCACGACGCGCCTGTAGATTGCAGGCGTAACGCCTTGTTTGTGTCAAGAAATTCTACAAATTTTATTTTGAAATCACAAATTTTATCAATTTTGCTATATAGTAAGTAGGTATGTTTCGCTTCCGCAAAACTAAAAATGACATATATACTATTTCTATAGCAAATACATTTTCTTGAAGTATAAGTGAAGTTCGATTACTTGTCAACATTTTATGTTTANATATACTATTTCTATAGCAAATACATTTTCTTGAAGTATAAGTGAAGTTCGATTACTTGTCAACATTTTATGTTTATCCTTTATTTCAAGAAAAATGATTCCACTACTTCAATGAAGGGGACTGATGGTTTGGTCTAGCGATAACGCGGCTGGCAGGCGAAAGGTCTTGGTTAAAAAATTTTCATACGTAAGAAACTTCTTCCTTTGCTCACTAGTGATTGTTCTGTTGTTCCTTTACCTTCGCCCTTCGTGACTTACTTATGCATACTACATCTGAATCAGCGACATTAATCAGTGTAATGCTATGCTGCTGCTTACCGGAATATCAGTCAAACAAAATGTGAAACAGTGGATCGGAGTAATTTAATTCACTGGACATCATTATATATGTGATATGTGGAATTTATCCACGGGAATAATGATTAAACTGCTGCAGATTTACCGCGGTGCTTCTATCGCCAGTTTCGCTTATTTGAAACCAGTTTAGTTACTTAACCATATTTATGTATAGTTATTCTGCATTTAGCAATATTTATTGTCCTTTGGCCCCTCTTTATTTTAGGTCGGTTTCTCCTAAACTTTTTGTGTATATTGTGGTATCATATTTGAGAATTTCAACAGTGTCGGTTTCTCCTAAACTTTTTGTGAATATTGAGGTATCATATTTCAGAATTTCGAAAGTATATTTCAAGAGTAGAACCATTTTTTTTTTAAATGTCAGTGCGCTAACTCTTTATATGTTCATGGGGATTTTTATGGAAATTTTCGAATGCCCAAAATAGTAGAAATTTTGAAATGAATGTCCGGGAGGCTTACTTACTAGTGGTGGTGCAGATTGTACCAGTTCTAGTGTGAACAGGTGTGCAAGTAATTTTCCTGGAAGAGGTGGCTGGTATACAAGCCACGCGATCATGCACGAATACAGAGATACGATCCATTTTAAACTTATTTTTCCGCAGAAGTAATCACGTCCCATGAGGAAAGGCCACAAAGATAGAAGCGTTTGATGCCTTGTTCAGAGTCATGCGTGGAACTGCTTCCTTCGTCACGGCCGGCCGAAAACCTTCCCTTTCTTTTCAACTCTTTATTAACGAAGCATTAAATAAGAGGTTGGTGAGGTTAATTTTTAAATTGATCGAATGGAGGCATCCCGGGCGAAACAAAACCGGTTATGGTCTACCATTCTCGCATATTGCGTAATCGGTTGTGCACGTAGAGTTCTGTTCCAGATGAAGTATTAATTACTTTCATTTTATCGTTGACGTGGCCGAAGATATCGTATTAGATTGGTACTATTTACGACTTGCGTCTGCTCATTTGTCTGGGTTTCGTCTGTCATAAACATTTAACTTTGTTCCGGTCTCTAAGTTATATGGTTACCAGGTGTTGTGAACTTACATTTTCATAGCATTTTTCTGTGTACTTAATTATGAATCAGTGGGATGGAATGCGTTTCCGGAAATCTGTAATTATTACATTGTCTGCCAGTTTTTCAGGTGCTGTTGTTTCGTTTTAATTTAAAATGACTATTGGAACACATTTGCACGTAAAATACGCATTCCTGAGAATGTAACCATTATTTTTCTGCTTTGAATNGACATCATTATATATGTGATATGTGGAATTTATCCACGGGAATAATGATTAAACTGCTGCAGATTTACCGCGGTGCCTCTATCGCCAGTTTCGCTTATTTGAAACCAGTTTGGTTACTTAACCATATTTATGTATAGTTATTCTGCATTTAGCAATATTTATTGTCCTTTGGCCCCTCTTTATTTTAGGTCGGTTTCTCCTAAACTTTTTGTGTATATTGTGGTATCATATTTGAGAATTTCAACAGTGTCGGTTTCTCCTAAACTTTTTGTGAATATTGAGGTATCATATTTGAGAATTTCGAAAGTACATTTCAAGAGTAGAACCATTTTTTTTTTAATGTCAGCGCGCTAACTCTTTATATGTTCATGGGGATTTTTATGGAAATTTTCGAATGCCCAAAATAGTAGAAATTTTGAAATGAATGTCCGGGAGGCTTACTTACTAGTGGTGGTGCAGATTGTACCAGTTCTAATGTGAACAGGTGTGCAAGTAATTTTCCTGGAAGAGGTGGCTGGTATACAAGCCACGCGATCATGCACGAATACAGAGATACGATCCATTTTAAACTTATTTTTCCGCAGAAGTAATCACGTCCCATGAGGAAAGGTCACAAAGATAGAAGCGTTTGATGCCTTGTTCAGAGTCATGCGTGGAACTGCTTGCTTCGTCACGGCCGGCCGAAAACCTTCCTTTTCTTTTCAACTCTTTATTAACGAAGCATTAAATAAGAGGTTGGTGAGGTTAATTTTTAAATTGATCGAATGGAGGCATCCCGGGCGAAACAAAACCGGTTATGGTCTACCATTCTCGCATATTGCGTAATCGGTTGTGCACGTAGAGTTCTGTTCCAGATGAAGTATTAATTACTTTCATTTTATCGTTGACGTGGCCGAAGATATCGTATTAGATTGGTACTATTTACGACTTGCGTCTGCTCATTTGTCTGGGTTTCGTCTGTCATAAACATTTAACTTTGTTCCGGTCTCTAAGTTATATGGTTACCAGGTTTTGTGAACTTACATTTTCATAGCATTTTTCTGTGTACTTAATTATGAATCAGTGGGATGGAATGCGTTTCCGGAAATCTGTAATTATTACATTGTCTGCCAGTTTTTCAGGTGCTGTTGTTTAGTTTTAATTTCAAATGACTATTGGAACACATTTGCACGTAAAATACGCATTCCTGAGAATGTAACCATTATTTTTCTGCTTTGAATAACACATTCTCGAAAATTATAAAATTTAACAGTATAACCAAGGGCAATATATGAGTTGCGTATCTCCTGCTTTCTCATTCTGCTTGGATGCAGCCTATACTGGAAATCTCCCTCCCCCTTCAACTTTTTAATTTTTTAGACTCTGTCTGTTTTATTTAAAAAAAAACTTTATTTTATTTTATACATGAAAAATTACATCGGTTACTAAAAACTCATTTTTTTTTACTATTGTCATGTTTCCAGCTAATTTAATTAATTTAACGTAAAAAATAAAAAAAAAACAATGCACGTCTGTAAGTTGTCCTGCTTTGACGTTTTTGTGCGTGTAAGACGAAACACATGTGCGAAGAAAATGTGTCTCAAAATAAAATACACCACGTCCGCGAACCCCCCACCCCCCACATACACACACACACTACTGTGCCGTAAGACTTGTTATTATATTATTTCCCGGGTTTGTTGGAATATGCTTGTTGTATTTAAATGGTTTGAAAGTGTGATAATGGAACGTAATGGAAACAAATTCGCAGGTTCTTTCTACATGAAACGTATACACAGTACTACACAAATTGGAGTTGTTTCCCACAAATCCGAACCCTTTAAACAACTACCTAACCATTATTATGATACTGTAATCTCGAAATCATTATTGCTGTTTAGGTTCGAACCTAAAAATTCAGTTGACAGTGTAACTTGTAATCTTATCAAATTAATATTTCCAATTATTTATATAACGGTACACACTTTTTCACAACTAATAAACAACAGCTGTATTGAAAAAATATATATATATTTAATTGTAAGTTAGTTAATGACTTGTTTAACATCTAGTTTGCTGTATTTTAAGTATCTCTTACCTACATCGGGATTGTAAGTCGGTGGCGTTTTTATCAGTCACAGTTTCCACCCCCAGCCATACACATATGCTGTTGTGTTTGATCATTATATCTGAAAATTGTCTTGACAACCGCCGTTCAAAATATAGATTTGTTTCAAAGCAATAGTTAGAGATTGTGCTTTTAAAAAAATCAACGTGAGAAATAATTGAAAAAGTTCGTTAGGTACTGATTTCTTAGCAAAAATATCCCACCAGAAAAACTATATAGAGGCTATTCACGATAAAGTGAGCACTTTTTGAAGCCCTCTCATTTGGAATAATAGTCAATAAATATATTTTATTGTAACCCTAGACGTTAACTTTGGAGTGCCGTGAAATACGAGGGTTATTCGGAAAGTAAGGTCCGATTTCTTATAAAACATAAACCATCACAGATTTTTTTCAAAAAACTTTTTTTATTTAATTCCTTACATGTTTCTCTATTTGTCTACATAGTTTCCATATTTGTTTAAACATTTATCATAACTTTCTACAAGCTTTTGTATGCCTAAGTCATAGACATCTGCCGCATGTGAGGATAACCAGTCTGTAACTGCCCACATTCAGAAATTCCAATGCTTAAGTTGAAATTGTGAATCGCCAGTCTNTTCAAAAAACTTTTTTTATGTAATTATTACATGTTTCTCTATTTTTCTACATAGTTTCCATATTTGTTTAAACATTTATCATAACTTTCTACAAGCTCTTGTATGCCTAAGTCATAGACTTCTGTCGCCTGTGAGGATAACCAGTTTGTAACTGCCCACATTCAGAAATTCCAATGCTTAAGTTGAAATTGTGAATCGCCAGTCTTCACGAATCTTTTCGTCCACGGCTTTGACCGAATCTTCTGTGATCACTGGTGGTCGGCCTGATCGCGGTTCATCATTGACGTTTTCCCGTCCGTCCTTGAAAGCTCTCACCCACTTACGCACTTTGCTGTCACTCATCGCATTGGGGTCATACACTTGACTTATGTGTCAATGAACTTCCGCTGCTGAAACGTTCCTTACTGTCAAAAACCGAATCACTGACCGTATTTCACAGTCGGCGGGCTGATCAACAATTGTTTTAAACATTTTGAACTGACGCTGTAAACAGCACACTGCAGCAATACCAATGCAAATGGCGTCGTTTGACGAGCAAGGCATGCCGGGAGTCGGTGCGCATGCGCGTTACAACGTTCACGCGACATTCGATTAGCTACGGCGGCGTAGTTGGTTACTTGCCGACTTATGGTGCAAGGGACCCCGGGCTAGAATTGTGATGCCCTATAGTTTGTCCCGCTCGGATACGCTAGAAGTCGTCATACCAGCTTAAGGGAAATTTGCATTTCGTGTTGTATCCTCTTATCGATTTTTTACACACATAAAGAATTCCTTACCAACAGGTCCCGTAACACATTAAAAAATTTACTGATTATACAAGGTGTGGTTTCCTGTGGTTGCCAGTTTTCCTCTTTATTGCAGTCACTCGGGGGGAATTTAATGAAAACGTTTTTGGGATTTTTGTTTTTCTTCTTTTAACTTCGTTTTTTTTAAAGTGAAGTTTTGTGCCCTTGCGCCCATAGTGGCTTGCCCCCCGCCGTGGAAGCAAATACATTTCTCCTGGGTCGGAATGCATACATAATTTCCAGTATGTAAAAAAGGAATGGGACGAATGTACACGCACGTTTGTTTTTCGTTCCTATATATTTCTGAAGGCGCGAACACTGGACGTTTTATATCGGCGCCCAACGCCCCTACCCCCCCCCTCATACCTTCTCTTCCTATGTCAGACACTCCCTTCTCCTCCCGCCTGTGGATAGATGGCGGTGGCTTCCGAATCGCGGCTTGACCGGGTCGTAAATTACCGAAACAACAGTATTGGATGTCTTTCGGCCGGGTTATGACGTACTAAATAAACCGTAAAATATGTTTAATGCGGTGGCCTCGCGGTCGTGTTGTAGGTGGCATGGACCCAGCGGGTTGGCTTGTCCGCTTTTTATTTTTACCGTCCTTGTTACTATTCCCGGCCTTAGAGGAAGGCGTTCCTGTGCGCAGGTCCTTTTTCCACGTGCGCGCCAAACGCCGGATGTGTTGCTAACAAGGTTCGCTTCTGATTTCTGCGGAACTTCAACATCGTGTGTTAACATGAGACGCTCTGCGGAGATTTTAGAACGCGGTCGCTGATGGTTTTTGAAACGTTTCTGGTTTGGGATGTATTTCCAGTATTACATGCGGGACAGTAGCACCAAACTTTTCCAGAATGTAGCGAGTTGTTACACTTGTTAAATCGTATAATTTATCATTATTATTTATAGGATGATTCACGAGGAGTTACCGCCACTCAGAAGGCGTATTCGTTAAGTCATTTAAAAGAAAAAATGGCATACGAATGTGGGTCCTATTCCCAACATTTACAGAGTAATTCAAAAAATTCTTAAGGCGAAGAAAAAAAAAAGAATAACCGTTTCAGAAGTGAAAAAAATATGTATAATATCAGACTTTACTGTTTACAGTTTAGCATCAAACACCGTATCGGCGTATTCTTCCGTGGAAAATGTGCTTGGCATTGTAACACAATCACTACATCTCACAACCAAATGGTCCAACCATAATAAATGCGCAGGAACGCGCTGTTTTCACGCAGTACGCAGTGAAACAGCCATACTTCACTATGGTCAAGGTCACGCGCTGTTAACAGCAATAGTCAAACGTGCAGCTGCGGTATGTCACGAGCTGTTCACTGCTAATAGGACCCACATCTTTGTGACATAATTTGCTCCAATTTACTAAAGGAATAAACCCAACAGGTTTCGATGTCTGGAAAGTCTTTCTTTTCAATACTATGGATTAATGTAGTAAAATGATGGTCATTACTCTCTTGAAAAATTGGGATTGTAGCGGTAAATTTTTATTGATCGCAGAAGCGCGTGTTGTAGAAAGGTTCCGTTTTACGTGAACTGGGGTTTGAGGACTGGTTGAATTTTTAGAAAAAAAAAATACCCATGTGAGGTGGCGGCAGGAAAACAGAAAGGGCATGAAAGCCGGGTAAGGAGAGGTTGTCT
>NQII01001388.1:286040-298099 GCA_002778355.1 Clitarchus hookeri | reverse complement strand
CTGGTTCGTTAGAGCTGTTAGCCGATCAGTGGCTTGCCTTGTGAATATTAACTGGTAGTTAAAATGTGCTGGGCTTAGTTGCATTGCAACTAACCGACTAGAATTCACTTAAACACGTGAGTTTACTCATGGGGAATCACAGTAGTTTCACTGGACTCTGCGTCTCCTGCTGGGCTGGTCGTTTACGGGTCGCGGTCTCGAGTCCAGGGATGAAGCCACTGGACCATGTCAAATTATACTGTATAATTCGCATGTTTTTTTTTATTTATTTATTTTCTTTTTACGTCCGGTTTGATACATTTTAGACATTTACCTACTATAACAAGCTTATTTTGTCTTATTGTATACTAAAACGCCAGGACACCAATGTCCAAAATATGCCCGAAACGAAAGACTTCAGGTTGCTGACCCCTCCATCCCCATTTGGCAAGTGAAGTCCTGTAAATTATCATAGTATTTTTGTAGATATTCAGCCGCTGGTTTCTGAACCCTGCTAGACAGCATGCTCCTCTTTCCTCTGAGATAATTAAAATGAATTGCAGTGCAGTGCAGCGCAGCGCGTGGTGTTATTCGGCAACTTTTCTAACGTTAATCTTGCATGTTGACTGACATTGTTGTGGAATTCATAGGTGCTTCCTCGAAGGATTGTTCTCAAGATTGTTCCGCAAATTCTCACTAGTGCTGTTTTGTTTTCTTTGTAAATGCCATCTTGTAGATTAATTCCGTGCTTTTATAAGGCGGCACGTGTACCTCCTGACAGTATATATATATATATATATATATATATAATTTTTTATTTTTTTTTTATTTTTTTATTTTTAAGGAAAGAATTTCGTAAGTCTTGTCTGATGGCCGAGCGGGTTAAAAGAAGACATGCGGACACCCGCCGGAGGCGTAGTTTGTTTCTCCGCTGTAGGGAAGACATTCAACTCTTACACAAGAACTGGCTAAATACCATGTGGCACGCTAATAACCTTGACCGTTCCTTTTTGAGGAAGAANTTCAACTCTTACACAAGAACTGGCTAAATACCATGTGGCACGCTAATAACCTTGACCGTTCCTTTTTGAGGAAGAAAGTCTGGTTTTGAATGCGTGAACTTTTTCAGAGAAATAATATGCGTTATTGTTATTATTATGTTTACCTTTTAGCTATTTTGGTAAATGTGGCTTAAATACATTCCTACATCCCCTCCTTGTGTCATAATACTTCGANGTTTACCTTTTAGCTATTTTGGTAAATGTGGCTTAAATACATTCCTACATCCCCTCCTTGTGTCATAATACTTCGAAAAGGGGTGTCCCTTTTGAAAACGGCACATATGCGTTCTCTTACTCGGGATTCAAACACGCAATTTTGTAGATGGAAAGCAGCACCTTGATGATTTGATCTTCGAAAGTAGCTTTTTGCAGTCAGCTCTTTTGAAGTTTGCGAGAAAGTAGATTTGCCATGGCAGCTATGACGCATACCGCCATTTAGCAGTTATGAATATTATTACTGTTTAAAAGTAGTTTATTAGTAAATTTCAGAGATTCATTATTGTTATAAATATTAAGAAATAGACAATCCACCTCAGAATTTCTGTTTGCATTTTGCTTTCATTCTAGGTATAATATTAGCGTATTCTGTTAGAATAAAACAGTATTTGCAATGTCTCGCATGACGGAAATTGGATTAGGGACTNCTCACTCGCGTGCAAGCGAACACATTGGCATTATATTTTTCGCTTCCACTCATTACAAAAATTTCCAATCGTTTTTGACCGTGTTCTTTTGCATAGTATGTGTGTGTGTGTATATATGTGTATATACATACACATATAAATAAATAAATAAAAAAAATATATATACACACAACACAAGAGGTTTGTTAACTACATGTCGAAATTCAAACCACGACGTCTTAAGGGCTAATATAAACAATAAATCCTAGTAGCAAAATGTTCGGAAAATTCATCTAGTATTTTTAAATTTAAATAGAAGTTAGCAAAGCAGCGCAAGGAATCGTCAACTTCGCGTACTTGCTCGCACAAGATGTTGCATTTCACGATGGCCGACGGAACTGGCACGTCATGCGAGAAATAAAATGCTATCACTTCTGGCAGCCTTTACTACTCAGTTCCTAATCTGCCATTGTTCATGTAGTCTGACACACGTGCACTAACAAGCAACCACTAGCGGCGCCCAAGTAACTCGAGTTTATGTTGTCCTATGTGCAAGCGCTCTCCGTATGGCGCGCCAGTTCCGTTCGCCTTCGTTATATGTAACTTGTTAAGCAGGCAGGTACATTAAGTTGCGTGCTCCCGGCACTGCATTGCTAACTTCAATTTAAATGTAAAATACTAGATGAAATTTCCGAACATTTTGCTACAAGGATTCATTGTTTATATTAGCCCTTAGATGTCGTGGTTTGAATTTCGACATGTAGTTTCAAACGACATTGTGTGTGTGTGAGAGAGAGAGAGTGTGTGCGTGCGTGCGTGCGCGCGCATGTGTGTATACATCCTTGCTTTAAACTGGCTGCAAATGAATATCTAGAATAAACTACCTCATATAATTAACTTATGTAATTGGTGTGTGTGTTTCTATATTTATCATGCACAGTTATTTAAGTCATGTGCCGTCTTCGACAAGAAGACGAAATTCCATTTCAGTCGGACTTTGCGCAAGGCGTGCGAAGTCCACGTATATCTGATCGGGTGCGGAGTAGCGCATATATTTGAGAGGTACGGCTGTGTGTCTAGGTACGAATATTCTGCCAGGAGTTTACGATTCGGTATGAGATGATCGGCATACAGATCTCCACGGCAGCTAGACTGTCACGAGGTGTCTTCTAGTGGGTTTTATTGGCCCGTGCAGCGTGTGAGCACACAACCGTGTGGCGTAAATCTCTCTGCAGTTCTTGGGGAAACTCCGTCGATACTGTAACTCAGCTTGATCATATCACAGGTCGTGTCAGGTTTATAACCGCGTAATACAGGCCAGTCTGCTGCAGTCCTTTGGAAGTTTGGCTTCGATGTTTAAGTGTAGAGATTTTCGTACCTTTGTGGTCGCAGTAGGTGTGTTAAGTACGAGGGTTATTCGGAAAGTAAGGTCCGAATCGATCGCCGTAGCTAATCGAATGTCGCGTGAACGTTGTAACGCGCATGCGCACCGACTCCCGGCATGCCTTGCTCGTCAAACGACGCCATTTGCATTGGTATTGTTGCAGTGTGCTGTTTACAGTGTCAGTTCAAAATGTTTAAAACAATTGATCAGCCCGCCGACTGTGAAATACGGTCAGTGATTCGGTTTTTGACAGCAAGGAACGTTTCAGCAGCGGAAGTTCATCGACAGATAAGTCAAGTGTATGGCTCCAATGCGATGAGTGACAGCAAAGTGCGTAAGTGGGTGAGAGCTTTCAAGGATGGACGGGAAAACGTCANGACAGCAAAGTGCGTAAGTGGGTGAGAGCTTTCAAGGACGGACGGAAAAACGTCCATGATGAACCGCGATCAGGCCGGCCATCAGTGATCACAGAAGATTCGGTCAAAGCCGTGGACGAAAAGATTCGTGAAGACTGTNAAAGCCGTGGACGAAAAGATTCGTGAAGACCGGCGATTCACAATTTCAACTTAAGCATTGGAATTTCCGAATGTGGGCAGTTACAGACTGGTTATCCTCACAGGCGGCAGACGTCTATGACTTAGGCATACAAAAGCTTGTAGAACGTTATGACAAATGTTTAAACAAATATGGAAACTATGTAGAAAAATAGAGAAACATGTAAAGAATTAAATAAAAAAGTTTTTTTGAAAAAATCNGTCGATTCACAATTTCAACTTAAGCATTGGAATTTCTGAATGTGGGCAGTTACAGACTGGTTATCCTCACAGGCGGCAGACGTCTATGACTTAGGCATACAAGAGCTTGTAGAAAGTTATGATAAATGTTTAAACAAATATGGAAACTATGTAGAAAAATAGAGAAACATGTAATAATTACATAAAAAAAGTTTTTTGAAAAAAATATGTGATGGTTTATGTTTTATAAGAAATCGGACCTTGCTTTCAGAATAACCCTCGTATATTGGTATGTGGGCAGCANCTGTGATGGTTTATGTTTTATAAGAAATCGGACCTTGCTTTCAGAATAACCCTCGTATATTGGTATGTGGGCAGCAGTTCTTGTTACGATATACTTAAGCAAAACGCTACAACAGTGATTATCAACAGTCGAATGACATCGGTGATACGATGGCTGAAAACATACAGTTTTATGCCGGGTTTTAATGAAAACGATAAGTGTGTTTCAGTCTGGTCCAAGCTGTGTCTACAGTTTATGAATAAAGCAAACATTTAAATACCCCTCGCTCTGGACGTGCTACATGACAGTTCCACTGTGATCCATGTCGTATAAAAGCCTATTATTTCATTCCATAATGTTTCTCGTCCAAGTTTACACATCACTAATAGTTCATAGGTGTTGAAAATCTTGCATCTAAATAGTATTATCTGCATTTTCATTTCACGGAATGTTATTTCTGGAATCAAACCGAAGGGTTGTACGCTTTTTATGTGTACTTCTTAGGCGTTACTTCAGTAATGCAGATGTAATTCCTAGTGGATGTTTATGATAATGGTTTTGCATGCACTGCTTTATATATATATATATATATATATATATGGCAGACAGTTTCTTCTCAGTGTTATGTGTTACGAATTTACGTTTTTATTTCATTCTTAAAATAGAGTGGAACTCAAGTGACAGTTTTTATTAAGTACAAAATATTGCAGACTCAAACGAGCTATTCCATCAGATTAAAAGAAAATATTCAGAGTAAGTATACATAATTAGACGGCTAAAACATTTACTCGGAATATTTTTTTTTATGACTAGAACCATTTATCTTGTTTTAATGGAGATTACTTCGCTTCAGTTTTTTGTATTAACACATATCTAACTGACTTGTACTAAATGCAGTGCAGGTGTAAATTCTAATACTTTACCGAGAAATATGAATTTTATCAAAAGGAAGTAATACCATGACGATCCGATCGTAACTAACTGTGTTGAGTGCACGGTGTGTGTAGAAAGTAAGCCGCTCCCCGTTACTGCGTGAGACGTAATTTAAAAGTTTACAAGTGTTTTCTGTTTAAATAAATAAGAAAACTACAGCAACACCGCGCAATAAAGTAACTTTGAAAATATTATTTGTTTTAAGTGAGTCAAACTCAAGCAGGCAAAGATTTGAGATTGATGAAGACACATTGAAGAGTTAATGTACGTCAGTTCAAAAACTCCACGTGACTCTTGCTGCTAAGAAGAATTTATTTTATAATAATGCCAGATTTGTATTATCTGACAGTATCTTCACAAATCATTCCATAGTTCGAGTCCCGTCGGGGTCACTTTCGGGTTTTCGCATGCGGGTAACGTGCCGGACGATACCGCTCGTCGGCGGGTTTTCTCTGGGATCTCCCTTTTCTCCGCGCTTGAATTCTGACGTTGCTCCATATCCAACTCGCTTCGCTCTCATCGGCTCTCGAGACTTCGTTGTTAAGAGCCGCCCAAATCTCTCTACTCCATTTCGTTCCATTCCATAGTGTCCTGCAGTCTATAGCCACTGTACGTTAAGATCATATAACACATTCTTGCAGTGATGGAATGCGCTGTTATTTTGATATACCAGTGGTTATATTTCGTCGAGCGAAGAGTGTCTGTATTATTGTACTGTAAAATTAAAACAGTTCCTCAGTACTGTAACTTCCTTTCGTATGTGATTACCTTCTTAATATCATTAACTACAAATTACGCTATACTCGTGTAGTTAATTTCTTAACTTTAATTTTTTAATTTTTTATAGCGTATATCAAAAGGGGAGAAGAGAGTGGAGTATCGCTGGTACATTAGTGGCTTGCGGTGAGCTGTTCAATTCCGCATTCTGAATGTCGTTGGCTCTGCACTGAGTATAGTTAATGGTATAGTATTTTCAAAGGCGTTCTCTGCCTTCTAGCCCGATGAATTCTGACGCCCTTCCTTATTGCAAGTTCCTTCACTTGCCAGCGCATTGCGTTAAGACCATAGACTAAAGACGAGGTAGACTGATCTCGCTGGGCTGCGCACAACCAGTCTCCGTGTCCCAACATNCGTTAAGACCATAGACTAAAGACGAGGTAGACTGATCTCGCTGGGCTGCGCACAACCAGTCTCCGTGTCCCAACATTGAACTGCTGTTCTCCCAACACGACTGAGAAAAAAAAAGCGGGGGTTGGATTTGAGGTTAGAATACTGTTTAGTAAACAAGTGATTTGAGATGTTTTATATTTCTTGTAACCAATTTGTAATGCAATATTTTAAATTCAAATTCAAATTGTTAAAAGTATTTTATTAATATAATAGTGCTTTTCGTTTAAAAATCAAGATATAAACAAACACGTTCATCATTATTGACCGTGTGACTTTGACAGTTGTGTTGCTTTGGGGTTGGTTAGGGGTGGGTACATGCGCAGAAGACGAATAATCGGTCTACCTCATCTTTACTCTGTGGTTAAAACTATGGATTATCGTTTATACTCCATTCACGGTTACTTCCAACTTTTCTGAAGCCCTACTAAAAATCTACTTCCAGGATATTACTCCGCCTCATGCAAACAAATCTTAGATTTTTACACTAAAGGACAAACGCACCTCATCCATGCGCACTCAGTGTAATCATATTTTGCGTAAGAGCTATTTCTTACTAGGCATTACCAATACATATATTTTCTCTCTGGCTTTATTAATATTATTTATAAATTACATGTTATAATTTATGGATAAATACAAGTGGATATTCAATTTAATCAAAAATAAAGTTTTTTTTTTAAGTAACACACGTATAAAACGCTTTTGTTGTAAGACATATTTAGGAAACGGGCAAACACGTTATACATAGAGATTTGATTCAGAAAACGTGAGGAAATCGCGAATAGACTACAGATGTTACATTGCCGTGATAGTACTGAACACGTGGTCTCGCGACATATCTTGAACGGCTGTAGTTGGTCGTCGACTCGCAGGAGCGCGCTAGGTGTAGCGGTCGCAGTCTTTGCTCTAGACCTCGGCGCGCGTCGTCTGCGCGGACACCCAGCCGTCGCCGCCGCCGGCCACATTCCCTCCCCGCCATCCCCAACGGCAAGCCACGTGTAAATAAACGCTCTTTTTCCGTGACTGGAGCTGGAAACTGCCTCCGCAGCGCGCCCTTGTAACTACTCTGGTCCTCCCTCCCCACTTCTCCCCATCATCGTCCCTCCCAATTCATTGGAATGCCACATACGCGTCGTCCTTAATAAAGGACTTGCGCGGCGGGAAGGACCGTAATTTAAAGCGTTGTTTGTATTTAGTTTGTTTCCGTGGGGGGTTCTCCCCTCCTCGTGCCTCTTCACTCCATCACACTCTCTCCTTATATTTTCTTCACCTTTCCTCAGCCTCTCTTCAGGCCTACCTAATCGGCCGCATTAATCGGTCGAGGGAGTCTTCCCTATTCATAAAAACAGGATTCGGGGTTTTCGTTGATGTTATGTGGGCTTCCAGTTTGACGAGGAAGGGGGGAGGGTGTTTTGTGCCGCGGGGAGAACAGGTTATTCTCCTCCCTTTCCTCCCCCCCCCCTTCATGTATCATCTGGACCTCTTTTTTAGCTCCTCTCCCCTCCTCCTCAAGACTTGGACCGTTTAACAAGACTCCTCGTCCTCGACATAACGTTGCGTGCTTTTGATGTGGGAAAGGGTTACCATACTCCAAGGTTCATGTCAGTTCGCCCACCCGCAGGACGTTAGAGAGCCGTGCCCGACACATCTGTTTGTATCTGCCGTACTAATAGCTACGATCGCGAACAGCTCTTGCAAAAAAAACGTCTAAGCACAGGTTTTTTAGTCGTGTTTTGCAACTATAATAACTTTTCTGTTCAGACCATAGTAAAGGCGCTGGTGACAGGTGTTCGCCTACCAGGTCCTGAGCTGCGTTACAGCATGTTTGAAATATATTCATTTTATAAAAGAAAATATTTTAAGTATAAACGTGTAGTTTTTAATAATGACAACGCCGTTTTACATGGTTGGGAGAGAAAAATTCAAAATATCATCGCGTACTGAAAATATTGTCACGCGCTGTAGCTCGCACCGGCTGCAAGCTTCCGTTATGCGCGGTCCGGCTCTGTGGGGGGTGACTTACCTTGACCCTACCCTCCACCAGGCAGATCTGCTCGCTGCCTCATCCCCCCTCCTGTCACTTCCCCTCATCAACGGACAGCCATGGGAATGATTGACAGCGGTTACGTAGCTGGCGTCACAGACTCTCCTCCTCCCCTCTGCTAGAGAAGCCGACAAGTGTAGAGGACGCGCAAGAATATTCTGTGAATTAGGACCCTCGGCGAAACGCGGCGTTTAGAGAAATTTCTGGACTATGGCCTACGACCCTATAAATATTGCAGCGGCCCAGCGGCCGGCAGTCTGGCGGAGGCCATCTGGCTGAGTTCGGTAGCAAAGTTAAGTGCGGTGAGAGACGGATGATGACGGGAGTGCGAAACGACGGCGGACGAGGGAGTGTGAAACCCGACGAGTGAAGGCTACTGTGCGTGAGGGCGCTCGGATGACTCTAGAACATTGCGGACTGGTGGCACCTGGACTGAACTGATGTGGGAATGAATGAACATGTAATACGGATTTTATTGTAAATATTGAAACTGTCAAATATGAACATGTAATCTATAAAATAATTGAATAGGTTTTGATAGACTGTCTATTGGGACTGATTTTTAATGATTTTATTTCATGAATTGTATTGATTGAAGTCATTAACTGTAAACAGCTAGTGATATCAATGTATTGTGAGAATTTGGGTCGAGAGAAATTTGTTTGTAGTTACTGTAAATAAAATAAGGAAATTATAATTAACTCTTTTATTTAATTAGGACCTCCATCCCTTAACGAACCTGGTTCAGCCCACTGACTTTGAGAGAAATTGTAAAAATGGGTTCAAAGAAAGCGGTGGTCACTCACGTTGTAAAACAGATCATTCTTCGATTACTTACTTGTTTCCAACTCATCCACTATATTATATATTGTGTGTGTGTGTGTGTGTGTGTATATATATATATATATATATATATATATATATATATATAACAAAACATTTTATGTAAATCCGGAATAAAAAGTTTTATCCATACTTTAATAGGTACAGATTATATTTGCTTACGGTGACGTGAGCTCGAATAGGATGTGCGAATTTCTATGGGGTAAACTATATTGCGCGAACACTGCAAGCTCAGCTGTAAGGGATTTTTTTCACTAAGTTTGCAGCTCGCGAGTATGTTTATATGGCTGTGTTGGCAATACAGGTATTCAGCTTGTTTTTAACTTATTTGTCTCCATAAACCTAAACTAATTTACTCTACTACACCACCGAAGGTTTACCATAAGTATGTTTAGGCTCGTTTAGAGGTTTTTATCCACTGTGTGATATTCAGGTGTCGTGAAATTTTTGAGCTCTAATTCCGGAGGAGGCAATCGATTGTGTGCAGGCTTCAATAGTGCATAAGTCGTTCAACCTTCTGATGACCTTCTGATATACAGAAACATAACTTAGCCAAAATGAACTTCCTTCGTTTAATTAGGCTAAGTGAGAATATCAGTATCACAAACAAAATATTTCTGATGTTCCAACTAGGGCAGCGAATACTTTAATTTCAGCAGCAAAGCTAAGACATTGCCTTAAATTTTTTTGGTCAGCCTTCAGTGCACTCATTAAACAAAATACTTAAAATTCAATAAATTAATTAATACGTCTGTGATTCGATGCGGCGCTCTTGTTGTGAACCTAGGAAAGAAATAATTTTTCGTAACAGTTTCGACGTGTGCTACATCAAGTGCGAGCTGTGAATTAGTATTTTTTTGGGTATTGAAAATAAATTTCGTAGTATGTTTGTAAAAAAATTTTAATTTTTGTTTTTTACCTACGTCGTATTGTGCCGTTTTATTTTGTGGCACTTGCCTTCATAAACCTTAATTCACTTTTCCAGTAAAAGTTATGGCAAAGTCCTGTCGCTTGTCCTTGTTATTTGCTCGTTTCATTGCACGGTTAATTATCAATAATTTATTAAATTGTCAACAACTGCTATCTGAAATCTTAAAATTCTAGATTTCTTATAATTGTGTGTTCATTTTTAATGTTGTGTTTTGTAACCATAATTTTTTTTGGCTCTCTGCGTAACCTATTCAATTGTTTCGCGCCACGATAGATGGCACGTTAGCGTCTGTGTTATAATTTTTCCTTTTCTTATGAAATGTTACTTTTGGTAAAAATGTATTTATACACGACGTTAATGTAATTTATATAATGTAGAAAGGTAAGTTTGAATACGTTGATAATATTAATCACTCTTTTATTTGGGGACTACTGTATGGCCATTCGATTGTATCGAATCTGCCATGCCGACGGAATTGTCCAGTCGCGTGAACTTCTTTGGAGCTGACCCATGACCCAACCTCCTTTCTTCTCTTCTCTAACTACCATGATGTGAGATCACGTAATTAGTAAGTACTTCGTTTTTCGACAAATTATGTCTTAGAGCTTTGCATCACCGCCTGTGGCGAGTGTATTTTACATGTCTATTTTCTTTTATGCGTGAATCGCGTGTTAAATTCCCCCCCTTTTTTTTGTCATCTTTGTGGATAATTTTACTTTGTAGTGCGGCCCATCACCTAGATAGTTCGGCATCTTGATGCCCGAAATGCCTTGCTGATATCCAACCCAGCCTCATGGCAATGATATTTCGCCGTAGCTGTTGATCCCCAGCTGCACTTCTACTCACAGGAAAGCATGCCTGCTTATTTTTTACTGCATTCAGATTCTTCAGACTTATTTTTCGGACTTAATAACGAAAGATATTAAAAGATACTTTACATTTCGGCCATTTAATACTGCATAATTTTGTTATTTATTTAAATTAAGTTTAACTTATAAAGACAAAAATAATTTTAAATTAAGACGTGTACTGGTACCATATCTTTATGTTAAAGTCCTTAAGTGGTGCACTACAAGCCTCCCCTAATGTTTAATTTGTCGTAATGGTGGATATCGTATTTGTCATCACGTCATATGGGTGATATTATTTACTTTCATTTCAGTGATAATATTTTTTTGGCCCTATGTCTAACTCATGCTACCAATTTTATTTGTCACTGTCAAATGGGTGGTATAAAGAACAACTGATAACCGAAAATACTCACGGTATTTAGAATAAATATATATTTATTTAATTCCCCGAATTTGGTGTTACAATGATTTGTTTTACCTTGCAACTTAAAGGTTTACTTGTTGTTAGTGGTCATAACCACATGTAAAACCAAAGAGGTAACACTGAAGTGTTGTGGAATTATCAAAATTTAGTGAAGGGGAAATCTACTTGGGACTCGGCCTTTGTCTCTTACTCTTTCTTTTGAAAAGGGCTACGCTAGTAGCGGAATTTTGTTCGTGAATTTTGTGTAGGGCATCTTCTTGGAATAGGGCTGAAATCGCTTTAGTTGTTAGCCCCTTTCTGGGTCTTATGATTCGCGTTGCAGTCCTGCGACCAGAGGGAGGCTTAGTATGCCAGTACCAGAAACCTCGTTGTCCGCACGGCAGACTCTTAGAGAACTCGTCTGCGAAAGGTAGCGTAGAAGAAATGTAGCTTGGCTCTGGTCACGAAGTTCATCGCCCCAGAAAGTCGGGATGTATCGGTAGAAACAATTGTTTCTCTACCTGTCCTGACGTGTACCCTGGGTGAACGATGAGCTCGGCGGGGTTTTCGACCCGGTGACCTACACCTCTGCCCCCGCTGGACTGCCGACGGCGCCGAAGCCCGGCTGGCAGTTCTCCTTCGCGCCAGTCGTGGAGGTGGCGGCGATATTCCGTGGAATGCGCGACGGTTCAGCCGGTTACCACGCCCCACCGTGCGGCATCTCCGCCGACGATCGATGTTTGACGAGAGGTCGAGATAAACGACGGCGTATCGCGCCCCCCGGCGCAGTCGTGCGGCGCGCAGATCGCGCAGATGTGCA
>NQII01001388.1:185010-285819 GCA_002778355.1 Clitarchus hookeri | reverse complement strand
GGAGGTTGCGGATGTCTTTTGTCTCTGCCGCCCGACGACAGGCCGTCCGCGATCAGCCGTGAATATTCATGGCTGATAAGGAAATGCCTGTGTTGTGGGGGAAGGAGACGCTTCGGAAACTTGTATGCTGTCTTTTTTTTAGTTGTCGATGAATATGTCGACTGTAGGAAGGGAGAACTCTTTGTACTTTGCAAGTTATGGCGTGCTGATTCTTGTAGCCTTAGATGAGTAAAGCTTGTCGGACATTTTTTTTTAAGTTGATAAATGGGAGCAAATTTAATTCGTACTGTAAGGCCATTGAAAGGACAACGTGCATCATTTACGTTGATATGCCTATGTAATTAAAATAAATCCATTTGAAGGGTCATATGCCTGCATATTTCGTATTGCTTACACACACACACACACACACACACACTCACACACACACACACAGAGAGAAGAGCCAAAAAAAATCTGGTACACCTGCTAATATCGTGTAGGGCCCCCCGAGCACGCAGAAGTGGCGCAAGACGACGTGGCATGGACTCGACTAATGTCTGAAGGTATGCAGGAGGCAATTCACACCATTAATCCTGCAGGGCAGTCCACAAATCCAATCTGCGCCAATTTGAGAAAGGGCTGCACGTCTGTCAGGTTTAATGATTCTCGTCAGTCGTCGTTTGTCCCGTTCTTTCGCGATCTTTTTCCGGCCGCAGCGATGTCGAAGATGTGATGTTTTACCGGATTCCCGATATTCACGGTACACTCGTGAAATGTTCGTACGCGAACATCCAAATGTTATTGCTACCTCGGATATGCTATGTCCCATCTCTCGTGCGCCGACTATAACACCACGTTAAAACTCACTTAAATCCTGATAACCTGCCATTGTAGCAGCAGTAACCGATCTAGCTGCCGACCGCATCGCGTTACTCTGATTGGTTCCATACCTCTTTTATTTGCATACTCACGCCTATACCAGTTTTTTTTTTGCTCTTCAGTGTGTGTGTGTATATATATATATATACACACACACACACACACACACACAAGCGCAACTTCTGGGTGCACTCGGCAATGGAAGTTTGTCACGTAGTGCTCAAGACAAACTGTGGCCTGTATTAACGGTGCTCCCTTGCGTTATAAACCGGTAACACGTTTCTATTGTTGCTGAATATCGTAGGCGTGTTGACTATCTTGACGTGGTCCAAAATGGCTGAAATTATCTATTCGTTGAGTGCAGCTCGTATAAAGTATTGGGGCAGAGACGAAATATGAAAGAGAGGGTTTGTCTCAGGTTCTGCAGTAACGTATGTGCGGTAGTTAACTAAACTGGTATTTAGATAAACCCTAACCGGCCTACGATTGCATTAGAAATTAGTATTTTGTTAAAATATTAGTTTATTTTTACATTTCAAATAACCATGTAATAAAAATTTCCGTAAGATGAGTTTGTTGCTTTTTTTTAATTTATTTTTTTTCGCCTCACCATTTATGGTTTTTAGGAGTATACAGCGTGCGTATTAAAATGGTCGCGTGATCAAACTCGCGAGGAAACACGAGCGCTCAGGTTGTTACATGACTAACTCTAGAGCGACATGATTAATCGGAACCGGGCTGAAGACTTTTAATTATAAAGTACTGTGTTTGTTTTGGCCAGTGATATGTGTGCAGAATTTTTTTTTTTAAGCGATGATTACATTAAACTTTGGTTTAACATTAACTTCCATATAGACTGGAAGGGACTCTTTACATAACTGCCCAATTTTTTCACGCGTATGTGTTTTGACCGCTAGTGTGATTCCACAGATGAAACTACAGCCAACAGCAAATCACCCTGCCGTAATAGACGTTCACACCTTCCAGTTTTCAACACGGATGAGTGGCCTCAGTAATAGAATTTCTGATACCGTGGCTACAAGTCAAAGTTGCTACCACTGGAGTGTAGATGTGTTAATACAAGCTATCCCAGAATTCATTTCCACGGTTTACACCACATAGTTTCTGAATGAAACTGGACATAAACATTTTAGCGACAAAAATCTGTCTGTCGGTTGGTGCGCCGCCGGTCTGGGATGCGGGAGGTTCTGGGTTCGAATCCTGGGTAAGGCATGCGTGTTAGTTTAAGTTAGTTAATGTGTTTGTTTGTAAGCCGTCCGTCCCCTGCTAAGTCTTGAGGCATAACACCGGGGGGACGTTAATAAGACCTTTCCAATTCCAATCCAAAAATCTGTCGTGCGAAATTTTACTTGCACAGCCTGGCAAAGCACTTTATCGTTCGAAGAAGATACAGATCACACTATTAAAGCGCATCTTTGCATAGCATTCCGAGTTCAAGACTCGTTTAGCTGGTTTTATTCACAGTTGTATTAATTTATTATTGATTTCCAAGTTAATTATACGTTAAAACTGAGCCACGGTACAAGGTTAGTAATTTACTACTAGATGCGAAGTGATTGGATACACACAATCATGCTACGTTGCCAAATCGTGTGGCTAAAATTTATTATGAAGGAAGTTTGTCACCATAATTCATATTTCCGTTTTCATCCAGGATACACTTCGTGTAGACCGAGGACGCTATTTTCGAAATTTCCTTTATGATCACTATTGCATATACAAAGAATTCGTAAAAACAGATAATGCAGACGCAACTTTTGACTAAACCTGTTTATTTTTGAGCCATGAGAATTAATTGTATTTCATAATAATGCTATGAGTTCGTCACATTTTTTAAATTTGGTTTACGCAAATGTCACGGAAAAGGTATGTGTTGCATAGTCACACTAATTTTCGTTAAATAATTGCGCGTGTCAGTGCGTAAGATCTCCCTCGTGTGATTGATCTCTGCTTGCCGTTTTTATGAAGAGTTTTAGAGGGGCGGAAGGGTGTTACTTTGTTTTATTAATTGAAATGTGCCCGTCGTTGTTAACTGCACAGGGTCGGGTGGCTGGCGGGTGCGCGATAGATTTGGGGGCAGGCAGGAGATGTGNNGGTGGCAGGCAGGAGATGTGACGACACCGAAGGAATCCTGGGACTGTGGGGGGCTTAATGACATCGGCGGCGTTAACGTGTGTACGCGTGTTTGTTTAGACGGGCGGTTGCTAACACGGCTATAATGACGTGTAAAATGCTAGCCGCTGCAGGCACGGAACGTTTCCATTCTCTCCCCCTCTCCCCCACCCCGCTCAACCATCATCTTCTCACCATAGGAACTTGCTACTCCCGGTTTGTCATCATCCGACATCAACTCGGTAATTACAAGCCGGTCCCGTCGGGCTCAGACCTCGTTACCTCTAATTCATCACTGGGTAATCCTGGCGACCGGGCGTCCACCTGGTAGTTGGCGTCTGTGTTCGACTCCATTCCCTCTCGATTTTCCCTTCTTCTTATTGTCCTTCTCCCCTCACCCCAACTGAGATTAAAATGAGCTGGAGTGTGTACATGTTTCGACAGTGGCACGATTGTAAATAATTGACTGCTGTAATAAGTAAAGACCTGTACAAACCCCTACGTGTTCATTCCGACCGTCGACGGTGCTGGGTCCTTGCCTTACTTTCTTGACCCTGATTTGTAGGCGTGTATGACTAGAAAATTGTCTCTCTTCCTGTATTATTCGCATGTCTTTTTTCTCGTTAAGTTTTCACGTTCTTGTTTTTATTTACCACAGTATAAAATGAAATGACATCGCTCCTTTGTGGAATACTTGGTGTCATACTTTAGTAAAATTAGTCATACTACATGAAGTTCACTATAAATTAAAAGCATTGCCAGGGTTTGCTCATCGTTGTTTTCGTAGCAACCCGTACAGTTAAGTAATTCCATTTACGATTCTGTTTTTAAGGCTTTGAGGGATAATGCTAGTCCTTGCCGAACTGTCGTGAGGTGGCGAACAGTATTTCACTGAGGAGCAGAAGGAACCAGTGACCGGCAACGGGCATCACGACCTGTGACTGTGCGCACCGACGTGTCACGTGCAGTAATTGAGCACCTTAACAACACTGAAACAAAATGGACGCTGCGTCGTCCAAGGTAGAAAGCGATATTGAGAAACGAACCATCCGTAGGATTCTACGGGACGACCTTCGCCGGCGTAAAGTTGTATCGAAGTGGATGCCTCATGCAGTAACTGAAGTTCAAAATTGGGCACAGGATGCAATATGCTGCGACCACTTGGCACGCTGCCAGCAGGAAGGAGGCCACTTTCTGTCGAGAACCGTCGCCATGGATGTGCTTTGGCCAGGTTGTATAAACCAGAGCTCAAACGCCAATCAGTAAAGTAGTGACGTGAAGGGCTGAGCTTTGTTTGCATGTGCATGTGGCGTAGGAATATCCTGAAAGTAGAGCTATCCTGCTTCTGCCCCACATTCCGTGAACTTGTTTTAAAACAGAGATTTTGAGGAATATCGAAAATTACACACCTTACGGTAACCTTCATGCGGAAAAAGCAAGTTTGTTCTTTTTTCTTTCAAAATGTTGGTATTCAAATGTAGGCCTATGCCTTACTTAAAAATAGTTCATAATTTTAAAACAGCTTAATATGTGTCGTCTTTTAAAATACTGTGCAACATACGTATCATTAGAATGCGCCTATGCTAAATGCACGCTTCTGAGTAATGTCATTTGTTTGGATATTCTAGTGCCTGTGAAACGAATTGAGAACCTGTTCCCGCACAGAAATAAAGTAGTATTGATGTGTATTTAGATATGCCGTGCCTGGTTTATCGGTAAATAAAAACCCCAATTCAATAAGAAAAAAAAGGAACCTTTGTTTACAAAGCAATTTCCACTTGCGTGCAAGCGTCCGGCGTAGTTTGTTTATTCTACCCCGTTCCTCCCTTTCTTATTTACCTTCCGCCCCTCCCGCTGTAACTCAAACTTTGTGTTGACTCTCGACGCACGAACGTGCAAGAATGCTGCATGAAGAGCGAGCTTTAATCTCGGCCCGTGTTTCGTAACAGCTCCGCTTGGCTGCCGTGCGTCTAATATTTACTGCAAATTAGGAACAGGAATCGACAGTGCTGGAGGTTCGCGGCAGAGTGTCGGGGGACTGTGAACGCCTGGGTAGTTCCACGGCGTGTCCTTTGTCTCATGGCTGTGTCGCGGGCCTGCGAGTTCGCGTCGGAAGTCGGTGGGCCAGCCTCTGGAATAACCAACTACGTGGCTTGATTATGGAGGGGAGGGGGGGGGGTTGGTCATTCCCACTGAACTGGGAGTAATCTTATTTTACTACGACGTTTATGATTAAGAAGCCAAAGAAAGTTATTTTATTTTCGTAGTTTATTGCGGGCATTCGTTAATCAAGCGAAAAGAGAAGTATGCCCTATTATTTCAATAAAGCTATATGCTATGCGAGTGTAGAATTTCAACACTGTTTTATGCTTTATAAAAGAAGTGTTTGCATTACATTGGTTATATGTACATGTTTATATATGGCTACATATATACATAAATATACACACAATTTTCTTCACGGAATTCCAAAGAATTACAAAATATTATTCGGCGTTGTGTTGTTATGGTTTGGTGGTTTAGCCCAGTCGCATCAAGCATATCTATGTTTATGACATGCCAGAAATAAGAACAGCAAAATTTATTTTATATACTTGTAATTTATAAAGGGCCTGTATTGACTCGGGTACAACATAACAATGGAAGCTTTGAAGTAGGTTTAGTAAGTAGAAACGCCACTAACTTTCTAAGATTTTGTTAGTTACGAAAGATATATAATTTTTTTTTTTGTAAAGAAGGCCCGTATCAACCCTTCCTTTAATCACTTGTATTACTTATCGTTACCGCCGCGTTACTTCCACATTAAATTTGCCGATTAGTTTGATAAACTACCAGACCTCGAAAAGTTTTCACATCGTTGATTGTGATAAGTGTTCGTTCAAGCTTCTTGAATGATTTAAGTACCTATTATACACTAAAGTGTGTGAAAAATGCTACATCGTGAAGGAAACGTACAAATGTAACGAAAATCATAGGAAATGGAAATCGCAGTAGCGCCTCTGAACTGACGTGTAAAATAAATAAAGGACTGTTGAGCATACATACAAATATTATTGCTCATCGTCAGTGAGCTGTAAATGTTCCTACTGGCGTTAGTATGCCTCGTCGACGTGAAAAGGCACATTTTACACTGTTACAAGACGCCAGAGGGGCGTATCCGAGTATTTATGTAGCCGACCTCCCGTGCCGTAGTCGGTTGGTGCGCCGCCGATCTGTGGTGCGGGAAGTTCTGGGTTCGAATCCTAGGCAAGGCATGGGAGTTAGTTTAAGTTAGGTCATAAGTTCGTTTATAAGCTGTTCCCTGATAAGCCTTCAGGCATAACACCGGGAGACGTTAATAAATCCAATCCAATTAAACTAAGTAACTCCATTATTAGTCTTTTTGTTCTCAGTGAGCACAATATATAATGTCTCTCTAAATTCTAATTAAAGTTCTTATCAAAGTCTCAATATTGGTTACAGTCACTTAATTCACACTCATTATTTACACATATTTATACGGTCTATTGCCATCATCCCAAATGTCTGTCAGTCATGCATCCAGTTCAGTCTCTCTTTTCACTGCACCGATACTCGCAGTCCGCAGACTTCAATCACGCTGGTCACTTCCATCACCACTCGTCGCTCTGTTGGCTCGTCGCTTCGCTTGTCTCGCACACGTGTCGTTTAAGGTCGCACGATCCTCCAAACTCTCAACTCTCAAACTGTTGCCTCGGAGGTCCGTTGTGGCCTAATTAGTCTCGCTGGCCCGATCCAGAAGGTTCCTCGCGCCCCAAGTCACTTTGAGAGAGACTAGAGCAATGGCCAGAAAATTGTTTCAAAGATAAACTTGAGACTTTAAATCCACTGGTTATCAGGGGCGCACAAATCTTGATAGGCTTATCGCGGCGGCATGCGGTGGCTTACCTATGTACATCTTCAACGCCCTTTTTGGATTACTGCTCGCCTGACCTACACACATTCCTTCGCCCTCGCGAGCAGGACGGGGCAAGGGAAGCGACGAAGAGCAGCAAGCACGTAACAGTACGTTACCACAGAGTAGATAAGTACACAGAGATGAAATAATGTGGCGGTTCCTTTGATGTGTGCATACCCGTTCACTGATCGGCTGCGTGAGGCACTGGGAACTGGCCTTGTTGCTTATTGGCTACTGCGTGCTGCGAAAGGTTCCCTATTGGCTGGTTGCTGACTGGCGAGTAGTTTACGAGGTGTTAATTCCAGCATTTTACCGACCAGCGGGGGCCAATTTACTGATGTGTACGGCTGGAGTTCGCTGTATAAGCGGCTGGTGCAGCTGTGTATTTCTAACTACTCTGTGACGTTACGCAGCTTGAAAGGGCCGAAGGATGGGCTTGCGTGAAGGTGGATTTTCAAACCGCGAAATTACTACTCATACTAGACAGTGCCACGACAGTGACGCGAGTGTGGAAGCAGTGAGCTGAAGAGACCAGGCTAAGTCGTAAACCTGTAACTGGACCACGAAACGTGACGACGCCACGGGATCACAGACACCTCATCCGCATCCGGACCTTTCAGCTTCGTCGTGAGTGTTGGCAGAACGTTGGAACACAGCAGCAGGTCTGACGTTGTCTACTTCCTCTTTCCACGGTTCGACGGCTCCTGCTCGGCAGAGGACTGCCTACATGCGTCCCTTTACCGGAGATTCACTTGAGCCTGAACTATCGACGCCTCAGACTACAATGGGTTCACGAACACACCTACTGACGTGCAAGTTATTATCGGACTGGTTCCGCTTCAGCTGGGATTACAATGATGGCTATGATATCAAAGTGAACGCCATCTTCCATATAATGCATTATCTTCTAGCGCTATACTGTGCAATATCGATGAGCGTGATGGTTTGTGGAGCAGTTTGGCATTATAGGCGATCTCGGTATCTAGTAATTGCAAGCACTCTAAAACAGCTACCACAGCGTAAGGAAATTTGTGGCGAAGTCGTGCCCTTCCTTCGAACAAGACAACGCTCGACCACATGTTGCCAGAAATGTTCAGGCCGTCCTCGAAGCAAGTCAGATACCGCTTATTCATTGGCTTGCATGTTCGCCCGATATATCGCCTATCGAACGTGCCTGGAGAATGGTCACTCGGCAAGTAGCCCGTCGTTCGCGTCCAGCAGCCAGTTCCGATTAATTGTTTGTGGACTCAGGTCGAACCAGCATAGCAGGTGACTTCCCAGGAACACATCCAAGGCCTGTTTGATTCGATGCCTCGGTGCATGGCAGGTCGTATTGTAGCTCATGGATGCTTTAAAACATACAGATTTTTTCTTTTGTTGCAAATAACGTTGTTGCATTGCTCTGAAATTGTAATCGTATGTTTGTAATACTTTAAGTAATGCGTGTAATAAATTACTTTCTATTCTCATGGTTTCACAAACATGAGTGTATAAAACAAACACTTGTATGTGCATTGTGCACTTTGGGCTTTAAATTAATTAGTCCCATATATACAGAAAATGCTGAATAACTTTCAACACTAAAATAATTTCCGATATTATCGTTCTGAAGTCTATAATTACTTTCTAAGTCACATTTCACACAGGAAAGCGCCAATCAGCCCCTCTTATTTACTATCGCGCTCGCTGTAGCGTCAAATCTAGAAAGAAAAACTCGTGTTTCTGTGAATTCAATTTCGTGAACATCAGCAATGTTAAAATTATCTGTGTAAAAATACGTGCTGTTGGGTACGGATTATGCCCACCAGTTGATTCAATTGTGCGTATGGATTTTGTCGGTTACATCGAAGTAAAGCCGTTATTGCTGGTACATCTTGTAAATATCTGTATTATTTCCGCTGGTGCGGCAGCCCCCCCCCCCNCTCATCGGTTCAGTTACCTGTCACCTGCCAGCAGTTCGCATGACTCAACCGACTGCAAAGAAAGAGTCCTTTCTATGACAACGTGGTGCGGGTTGCGTGTGATGCTGTATTAGGTTATCTGTGGGCTTGCGAAATTGCGGGATAATTCAAAAAGGATAAGCGCGGAGCCCTTTACCCCGCCGAAGCAGTTCCTCCGAGAGTGTGGATGACGTCGACAGGCAAGTGTTCCTGTGCGTTCGGCGAGTGACGGCGCTTGTTGGCAGCGCAGATACAGTGATCTACTAGGTGGCATAGCGTAGGTGGCAGTTCACTCGTGCACTCTTAGTCATCTTAAAGTATTGGACTGTATAGTTTTTGCATATAGGAATTATTCCTTTAATACAGTAAGATATTGATTAGTGATCTATTATTTTCATCCAGGACTGCTATTTAGAGAGGGATAGTGGGTAGTAAGCACATAACTGTATACATTGTAATTAAATAATTAAATTCAATTAAGCTCGTGTATTTAATTAAGACCTTTGTGCCTCACAAACCTAGCCACGTCCAGACACTGCTTACAGTATTAACACACAAGATTGCTATTTCCACGCTTTGATGAAAATATGTCACTTAAATGCGAAACAAAACAAAAACATATTTTTTTTTGCATCGTGTCACATAAAATATAAAAGACCACAAACGTAAATAATGGATATCTGANACCCCGGTTACAAATCCACCTAGAATTTGTTGTGCTATGTATAGCTTAACTACAGTTTTCATCTTTCGTACAAGAGGCCATGCGTAAGCGAAAGCAAGCGATAAACATATATATTGCGCTACGAATGAAGGAGATAATGGTCGCAAAACAAAGCCAGCCGTTTCCACTGCAGTCTGGCGACGCGGACTGAAAGAACACTCTGGAAGCGTGTAACAGATTTGTCCGCGCGCTTTCTTTGCAGCAGAGGACGTTATGCACTGGTGGAAGTTCGTGGTCAGGGAGTTGGCGCTGTGTTACTCGCAGTCGCTTTTCACTCCCAATAAGACTGCGAGGATAGTTGGTACTCTTGTTGATTACGAGTATCAAATAAACTAAATGCTATTTTAAAATTTGTATGTACCCTAAGTGTGCGTAAACTTTGGTGCCGATGAGATGTATTAAAATATAAATAAATAAACACACTAGTATGGCGGGGAAGGCAGGTAATAGTAAGCCCATATCACTGAAATATGAAGTGGTCTGGAGAGATTTGGGTGGCTTCAAAACAACGAGGTCTTAGTGTATATGGTGCCGCGTCGGAATGCAAGGATTAAAGAGGGAAGGTCCTCCAAATGAAACCCGCCGTCCGGCACGATTTCCACGCGTGAAAATCGGGAATAACCCCGCCAGAGATCAAACCTTGTTTACGAGTGCTCTAACCGCTGCGACACTGCGACCCCTTTACTCAAATGTAATATTTTAGGTTGTGTCCATACCAATTTCAATTATAGGCTGTTAGAAAAGTAATGATCTGAATTCTACTGAATATTTCGTGTCTGCTCATTGAGATGAACATGTTTTGAAAGCCGTGCCGAAAATAACGTACAGGCTACATTCACGGAGTCTTATTTATTATATGTGACCGGTTTTGGAGACTATATTGGTAAGGGGGGGGGGATACACAGCCTTGTAGGCAGTTAACGAATTTGTGAATCCTTGTGTGTGCTTTGCACTTTAAATAGCTCTAAAATTTATGATACGTGTTTTGTACTTTTTTTTTTAAGTGTCACATATTTAAGTTCATTACGTGTCGTAAAAACTACTAACAAACCGCCCGCGCGTTGATATTAGCTTGCTGTTATGCAGTGTTTTTGTAAAAAAACAATCCTATTTACGTGACGCATTTTCTAGTTAACTGCTGTCCAAAGTGCCACCGGTACATAATAGAAAAAAATCAGCCGTATATAACCGAGGCATATCCGCTTACAGAGATTACATTGCCTTGCGCAAATTATGTTCCGGGTAAATCTTGAGTCGTTCCCCAAAACATGTCATATATATATTTCTTTGTTCAGAACACCGTAGAAAATTACTAGCGAGATCATTAGAGAAAACTCTTATAAAAGTTGATATCTGGCTAAACTGGAACTTGCCAAGGCCAGGTTGGTTTCAGGCTACCAAGCCCGAATTATAAATCGCGGTGTACGGGATTTCGGTTTCTCACGCACATAAATTATAGGGACGCCTGGCCGGTTGTGTAGCGGGCTTTCTCCCATGATGTTTCCTGGTTGTTCCAAGGACGACCATCTTTAGCCACTCGTGCTTAACAGCCAGGCAACTCTGTTGTCAATACATTTTGACAGCAGCCAGGCAACTCTGTTGTCAATACATTTTGACAGCAGCCAGGCAACTCTGTTGTCAATACATTTTGACAGCAGCCAGGCAACTCTGTTGTCAATACATTTTGACAGCAGCCAGGCAACTCTGTTGTCAATACATTTTGACAGCAGCCAGGCAACTCTGTTGTCAATACATTTTGACAGCAGCCAGGCAACTCTGTTGTCAATACATTTTGACATCACATAATTGCTTGGTGGTATAGTAATTCGTTTTCCAATAAATATCCATGCGTTTACCTACGGCATTTCCATTTTAGACTTAAGTGTCTTTTCACCTTCTTTTTATTCTGTGAAATAGAAATATTTCAAAGTAACCTGTTTTGTACTGTGTTTTTTCTCGTTAACTGCTGTGAGACAAACAGGAATATAGGCGTTCACTATGTTCAAATTGTTTCCTACCATCTGTTTAGTTTCATTATTACTTTTCTTTTTTCCTAATAGCAATGAAGAGATGGCTTATGACGCAGTACAGTATTTCACTGCGCATGGATTGAGCAGAAAAATGACAATGTTTCGGATGTTGTTTAAAAATTCACGTAATTTATATGACGACCCTAGTCTAAACAGCGTAATAGAAAATAAACAGCTAAGTTCTGACACTCGCCACTATTTAATGTTGTTTTATATACTTACGCATGGGAAGTGTTCTATCTCGTAAAAATTGTTAAAATATCTTGTTGGTCAAAGACATTAAGAACTTACTATGTCTCTTAGAAAATTGTATAACAGCGCCAAGTGTATTGCAACGTAAAACAATTAACTTGCTTAAATGTTACAGGAATTAGCTATGCGTCCGAATTTATGTGAATATATTAATGTATAGACGATCATCTATGGGCACTGAAACTGGCTTGTTCTCTTATGCTCATCAGAGTAAGGGTGGGTGTCGTTGTTAATTTTAATTTTACTGTTTGACAGGAGCAATTAATGAACGAATACGAGTCAGGTGGTTCCTGCAATCGCAATGTAGAAGGTGTAACATTATAGAGTAGCTTCTTTCAGTTATTGTATATCAGTATAAGCACACACATATCTCAAATAAAAAAATTTCCCCACAGGGATTTCTGATGTACTGAGTTGCTCGCGGCAAGAGAAGGTATGGGAGGAAAATACACTCTGTGCAGAATATCACACCTGCCATTCCGATACCTCTTTGAAATGCGGCTAGTGTCACAGCGAACATCCTTCGTGAGCAACCAAATTACAGGCGGTGCAAAATTTTTTCGAGGTGTATATAAATAATTAGTTGAGCCTCTTCCTTGCTCCTAGAATAGTCGTGTGTCGACTATAAAACAGTTCGACTGGAATTCAAACCAGGAACCTTAGGCGAAGGTGATGCTTCAGTCAGCTTGTCCGCGTCGGTTATCCTTAGAGTTGTTATTAGGTGTACGCTTGGTTTGTTACCATGAGTTTCGGTAAAGGGACAAACTATTTAAGTGCGCACATCACCGCCGAGAGTGGCAGGGAGAGTGCCGTGGCTGGTTTGCAAGGGCATGGGAAGGGGGGGGGGACTACGTACATCAATAAACACACCAACGAAATCTGCTTTGACTCATTGAGTACTTAAAGTGCGCGAGCAAGTAAGCAGCATTCTAGTATAAGGCGATTTCAATATTTCAGTGAAAATGTGTGATATACGAAAGGTACCTAGCATATCACGTATAGAGGTCACATGCATGTTTTGTTGATATACGCCTGTACGAAAGCAGTCACTGCTCTGCAAATAGGCTTAAATATCTGCAACACGCGAAGTTCCATCGTGGCGTTTCGTGTCGCGACTTTTAAGAGGAAATACTCGGACCCACAGCTGGAGCCTCGCGAAATTTATTCAGAATGAACTGCCTCATATACTTGTGACGAAAGTTAGTTGAAAACGAGTATAAAATGGGTTGCTGTACGTGTGATGCACAAGTCAAGTATTACTGCTTTGCGTAAAAAAGAAACCTGCTCAGAACTGCTCTGGATTTGACGCCAAATAACGGCGTTTTTGTTTAATTGCAAATAATAAAAATCAGTAAATATTCATGAACGGGAATATTGGAGTTAAATTACAGTGTGTGTTTTTGATTGTTTATCACATGAGTTATATTGCTCCTTACTCTTTTCATAAAAATTATACAATTATTTTTTTCAACAGTAGAATGTAAACATTGTTTTTCAAATGTAAGCGTCACGATTCACCGTCCATATTTACATGTATAGGAAGGATTTGCACTTGGCTGAAAGTAGAATATAAGCAGGATTTTAGGAGTTTCAGATTTATCACGAACCCGCTGTACAAAGTTTTGTTGTTTCAATGTTGAAGAACATTTTTTAAAAAATGCACGCACCGTATTTGTAATGTAAAATTATTTGATATTTGTAATTCTTTAAGCTCGGATGATTTTTTTCCCCCAAGGGCGTTCAGTGTAGCAAACATTTTTTTGTTAGGTTTGTTAACACTGCAGAATAGGAATTTTATCTCCAGTTGCGTATAAAAACAAGATTCACCGAGTGGCAATTCACTGTCTTATGTTTATTATCGTATTTGTACACTTGTGACAGAAAGGAATAACCCAGTCAGTTAAATTTTGAATGACGGCAATGAATGCGTTCTAGGGAAGCATGGTGCATATAGCAGTGCAGTACCCAGTAACATTTATCTGAATTTGCTTGGGAGAGCCGTAGTGACGTAATTGATTAATCCAAGATGACCTCCCGCATACCTGCTGACTTCTCCAATTCCTCCCTGATTTTTTGAGAAAACATGCAGGCTTTAGGTTTTTACGGGCGCAGCTCAAATTTTAATTGTATGTATTTAATTTAATGTAATTATTATTTGTCGAAAGACTTTATTGAAGTTGCACAGATGCTCTAATTTCGTTCACATAAAAATGTTTATTATCAGAACCCATAACAAAACACAAGGAAAAGGATTGGTGAAGAAATAAAGTGAGTGAGTGAAAAGATTTGGGCGGTTCTTGACAGCGAGTCTTGAGAGCCGATGAGGGTGAAAGGTATGGAAACACTGTACTGGTGACGAAACTTCGTAACAGTACGCTGTGTCAGTTTTTATATATTCCTAGATTATGCACTTTCTTACTGACAAAAAGTAATTTGTAGGATTGCTGTGAAAGGTATATATTGAATTCCCATCCATTTAGTGTAGCGGCATACATCTTTATATCATATAGATCTGTTGTAGATTCAGACAGAACACCTTCTAGTATATTACATCTGTGAGGTCTACATCAGCATAATGGTGTTTTAAAAATATACATTAGCCAGGGTACATACTTTTGAAAACATGTTTGGAAAGGTGCTTTTTATTACGTACTGAATTATACTATATTGTGCTTTATATATATTTCGAACACTTATTTTAGTAAGATAAAGCTAATTCTGATATCTCCACCAGTCATGGGTTTCCCGAAAAGTGAGGGCGTGTTCATTTTGGACACTGATGCCAGTGATGTAGGCATTGTAGCTGTGTTATCTCAGATTCAGGATGAGATCTAATGTGCACAGTGTCGTGTAAGTAAACTACACCGCCTGAGTTTTGTGTTCTTTTCTAAGATCAGCACACTGGACAGACGTTTAATAGTTCCGGAAAAGACTACGTAATGCATTTCTATCGCTAGGCAGGCGGGCCCCTGAGGTATCCTCGACAGCGGGGTGCTTTCAGGCGAAACAGATTTCCCGGACAGTCGGGATCGAGTATTAGTGCGGCGTTTGCATGTTGTAAAAAACCACTTCAGCGTTTGCCGGGAGTAAATTCTGAAAACCACAGGAAACCTAAATCATAATTGACCCGGAATCGAACCAACGTTCTCCCTAATGCTAGTTTGATGTCTAGCCACTGTGCAACCTCACTCTGAATAAAAGTTTGGGTCACAAGACCCATAAACCTCAAGTACGGTTAGAAATTAACAGTTTACGATTTCCTTTATTGAAATGGTGAGTACGCCTAATATAATTTATTCATTTTATAAACATAACCAAAGTTGCTGTATTCTCTGGTTATATGAACAAAATAATTCCCAAAATATTGTAGAATCACCACTTTAATCTTTATTTTAATATAATGCTGTTTAATTCGAGTGAAGCTTGTAAATGTTACTGTTTTAGTGCTCAACAATGCAGTTAATTACCCAAAGAATTTAAGAAAGTTTTGGCCCATTGAGTACTATATCAGAAAAGCGAGTTGATTTACTAAAACATGATATTTACCCGATACGCGCAGTTTTCCGTAAAAAGAAAATAATTGTAAAAAAATGGTGTGCTGGCGTGCGGGAATAACTGATTTCCTCCCTATGAAATAAGTTTATTTTTCATTTCCTCATTTCGTTCTCAAATGTAAAAGAGAAACATCGTGTGTTTGTTTTAATAATTATAATTTTTTTGCATTGCAAGGAATACTTTTTTATTTTTAATTAATGTTGTGTTAGTGTGGTCTTTTTTTATCGGTTGTATTGTCATGCTTTATTTTTTGTTGTGTATTCAGAAAACTAAAATTCAATACAAGGAAGTTGGATTTGTTGATTAGTGCATCTGAATGTAAAACACCTGTGATGTCGTGGTGTAATCATGTAGCAGCTGTAATTTTCCAACAGGTGGCATAGTCACGCCAGTTCAGTTCTGGTTGGTTGTACTCGCACTGGTTGATCGCGATGACTGGCTGGTAGCACAGGCCATCACAGTCAGCCGTAAACGTCGTTTTGGTATGCTGTAGTAACGTGGTCGAAACTCGCCTAGGGCATTGAGTGGTATGATCATCTCTAGATTGATGTTTGGTATGTGTGGTGATTATCTCTGGATATGTGTTTAGCCCATAAGGCAATTTCGGAGTGTTCTTGCTGGATTTATTGTGTCTCTCGGCGGAGTGCGTTAAACCCTCGACTCTTGTCTACCTCTTGCGTGTCTTCCGCGTTGCCTGCCAGCAATGGAATGTAAAATAGTTGTTAGTATTTATACTGTTACTAGCCTACAGTAATATTTTGTAATTTAATGGTGGAAAGTCTGTGTAATTTTCTGCTTGGCTCAAGTTTCGTGCATTCACAGAAGAAAACTCCCACCAGCCACTCTATGGTCCTTATCGGATTGCGAATAAAAGTAAATTTTTGTTATTTCTACACGCCAAACTTCTAGTTTCATGTAGATTATTTAAGTAATTGCTAAAAATTTTAATGTCAAAAAATGGAACGTTGCAATTGAGATGATTTTTTGTTCACTTCAATCGGTTTTTATTATTTTGAATTACCTACTTTATTCCCGGGCACTAAATTTTATTTTATTTTATTTTATGCCACTTCCCTGGTGTATATTCGTCTGTAAAAGTCTACATGCATAATGTTGGATCGCCATAAATGTTCCACCCCTCCTTTTTTGTATTGCATCTCTTCTTTAGCGATTGTGACGTTTCATCTATCAGTCTTAATGTCCCATTTAGACTGTCGCACGGGAACAGCTTAATTAGCCGTGCAGTATGGCTATTTGTCTTTGCGTGGCTGATCTTTTTTATGTGCGAAATGTTTCTGTGAGTCTGAATATGCCAAAATACTCTCTTGCACGGTTAGCATACACCTGCAGTGCAGGCGTAGAAATTTAGTTAAGCTTACAGTAATTTGTTGTTGTATTTGAAACATACTGGGTTCTAATTTTAAACTGGAATTTCCTGGAAGCGATGGTTCGTTCCTCTCACAGTGTCATCATGCGAGCCATTAAGTTGAATTTCTTTTGTGTGTAGTCATGGGCACGTTATAAAGTAATCATCCTAACTAGTTTAATTTTTATAAACTGTTCCTTAACTTTTATAGGGCTTTCATTTTTCTTTTGAAGAGCACAATAGCTTCCCTGATAATTTTATATAATATAAACATAATGCTTTGAACCTGCCAATTTGTTTATCTTTAGTTCCAGTATCCTGGAGACAATTAATAGTTAATTTGACTGTTTCTCTTAAAATTTCTAGTCTTCTGGTGAAGACAGGAATTTTTAATGTTTAACCTAATTCAAGTAAATATGTGGTATGAAGACGTGCCTGGTGTCGCAACTGATATAATTATTTAAGCTTCGAATTATTTATTGTTGTTCAGCTAGCTGCCGGGAATTCCTGTTGACAGGGCAAGTTTTCTGTTCCGGAAGATTCACTGATCATGCATGCTTGTACAGATGACATATATGCTGCAGCATTTAGCGCGATCTCACAAATTTCCTCCGGTGCGTTGTTGATTCCTGCGGTCCACATACTACTAGTGTATTGCTTGTTTATATCTGTGGAATAATACGGTAGGTATTAGTTGCAACTGCATCGTAATTTGTATTGCAAACCCCGCTTGTGCGGTATATTTGTCTGCTATCTCGTTGAAAATCACTTGAGTTGACAGATAGCGAATGGCGTACTGCACTTGTGAAGTGAGGTAAGTCATTAAAGATCGAATCAGTTAAGACGATTTAAGATCTTGGGATCAAGTGATGGACACTATGTGGAATTAATAAAAATGTTCCCATTATTTCTATATTTATCTTATTTCTTGCATTGCAATTTTACCTAAGCATGCAGTATGGCTTAATAGATGTAATGAAGTTGATAATGCAGGACCATGTTTTCAGTGGTATGTATGCAACTGTGTTTGAAATGTTCCCCGATTCCCATTTATTTTCAGTGATTGAATAATTCAGACTTGAATCAACACACGGAAATGGTTATATGATAGACATAGAGAACACTAATATTTTACATGTGCAATTAGAATGTAAGTATAAGTACGACTGAAGGACTGATACAGTAAAGATGGCTTATAGTTAGAGATGATGGTTTATCACGGGAAAATTTGACTGTTTGCTAGGATCCAACGTACACATGTCCGACAGTTTTATTTTCGTATTGGTTGTTATGCATGTATGAAGCTACTATCCCATTTCACTCGGCCAGTCAGGATTCTGATACTTTAAGGCAGAAATTAGCCGACTGAAAACCTTGTTCATCCAATCATGAAAGAATAAACTAGTTAGTGTTATAGAAGATATATTGGCTCAAAAACATTTCGCGATTTTCTATAATCTCTACTTATAATGTATGTTTCTCCAGTCTAGCTTCCTTACCGATAGAAATCCTCCAATGATACAATTTGGGACGTCCTGGTATTTGCCGTTATAGCGGAATTTCTAAGGGTAGTCACACTCTCTCGCCAAATTAACGCAAGGCGAATACGTCGAGACTCGACGGGAAAGAGTGGCATCTCGAGCATGTTGGGAAACCAACTGAAGTACATAGGAGGGAGATCACAGGAGAAAAATAAATAGTGTCGCTACTGGCAGATTTAAGGGTATTAATTAGTTTATACTTGTTTTGAACAAAACAACATTCGCAAGCAAGTACGGGCGCCTACTACCTAGAGGTGGTTTTTAGCGTTTGAGGCCGAGAAGCGAAGGAGCGATAAGGGCTACACTGCTACGCGCATCGAGTGCGCCATCGCCGCTACGCGCAAGGCTCTGAATTGTGTGCAGTGTTCTCGTAGTGTTCCGTGTACTTATGGGACTTTATAAGCAGTGGCCCTATCATTTTATTGATAGAAAGTGTGTAGAAACGTTCAGTGCTTTCCCTCGAGTTCTTCTGAATGTATACAACGCGTATATTTTGAGATACGGCGCTTTGAAAAAACAGGGCGTTCACCCATAGGGAAATGTCAGGAAATTTTCACCTGGGTCAGGGAAAATGTAAATAATTGCTACTCTTCAGAATGTGTTAGTTGTGTGGATACAGTATAATGTAATTCTGAGCATGTGCATTTTAAATTACAATTTTTAAGTTTGTGAACTCACAGTAATAGATCTTTGCCAAGTAACATAGAGCCTAAATGTAAAAACTGAAGTATTTGTTTGTTTTTAATGAGTACTCGTGTGAAGTCAATAGCAGTTATCGCGAGAAGCATCGGTGGGATGAATAAAATGTTCGCCCTGCTTGCTTCGTCTGTTGCAGTGTAATTCAAATCAACTTCACTGATAGCGTATTTTTTTCTGTCAGCTGTAGAAAAATATGGTATTGGAAGGTTTCGGTACCTGAAAATAGGTCAGGTAAAATGGTAAGATTCTGCCTTGAAAACATGGAAAAATCAGGAAATTCCAAAATGATATTCCAAATAGCGTGGTGGTTTGAAATTTATCACAAGGCATAATCTGAAGTGTGTGTGTGTTATTTTAGTGGATCAGCACATTGCACGCACGTTTAATAGTTTTTGTATAAAAAAAGACACCTTGATTTCAAACACTCTGCAATGCAGTTCAAACGTCAGTTAGGCGGGCCCTTTGAAAACCACTGCAAATTGTATTGTCAATTCGCGGTTTCTTCGCACTTTTTGAATCAAACCTTTAAAAAATCACTCTATGTATGACATGATTGGTTGTTTCCTAAATATGCCGCGTATTAAAAGTGTTTTATACACGTGTTAGCATAAACGCGCCGTATTTTTAGTTAAATTGAACTTACACTTATATTCTATCTGTAAGTTATAACATTTCATTTATATTTGATATTAAGAAAAACGGAGATAAAATATATTTGTTAGTAGCCCGTAGTAAGAAGTCATAGTGAGTACGCACGGATTCGGTGCATTGTACCTTTGGTGTACTTATATAGACTTGGTTAAGCATAATCGCATGAGGCGGAGGAATATCCTGGAAGTAGTTCTTTGGCAGGGATTCAGAAAAGCTGGAAGTTACCGTGAACAGCTTATATGAAGCCAGTGATTGCGTTGAGACAGGAAGAAAAAATTTATTGCGTTTTTACGGCGCGCCGTCTCCAAGTGTCGCATTCTCCTGTTTCGTAATTGAGTCTAGACAGTTTCCTTCCGTCTGTTCTACCAATAGTTGGGCGCGTTATAGGAATGAATGTCGAGGGCGCTGCGTAATTGCGTGGGCTGATAGAGTTACGTAACAATAAGTTTGCTTCTTGCCTCCTTCGTCTCTTGTTTTTAATCGCTCTGTTTCTTTTAGAACTCGTTTCAATTTGAAAAGAAAAGTTGCCGGTACATAAAGTGGATTTCTGGAGACGTTAATGTGGAAGGTACGTAAACATTCAAATTTGTGTTCCACGAACCGAATTTAAGAGATGTCTTGCTGTCTGATACTGCTGCCCACAAATTGTGGGTTATATGTAAAATTTACACGGCAAAATCTAAACAGATTTTAGAGGACTCTATGCAAATAGGGAAACTTAATTTCCATAAGCTAGAATGTTGTTCCTGTGTGGATGTAATTGGCGTGACGGTGGTTTAATTTTTTAACCATGGGTGTCAATAACAGTCTTTTTTTTTTAGCACGCTCCAGTAACGTGGCTTACATCCTTCTTGGCTTAATGAACTCGTCTTGCCGCTGCACTGAAAGCAAGATACCATCTGGTGCTGCACTCAAATGTGGTTCACAGAACTACTTGGCAGACTTCCATGGTAATTCCTGTTCCATTCAGCAATCACTGGCTAGGCCGCCGTATTTTATACTGCCACGCAACTCGCGCATGCTATGCCCGTGGAACTGTGTTCCTGCGACACACTGTTGTCGACAGCCGTGTTTGGAACCGTATAATGAAGTGTCTGTCACTTAAATACTTTTAGGTCTGTTACACACTATATTTCTGCGGTTTTATACGTACGGAGTCAGGAGATACAAATCTCGGTTCTTCGCAAACAAACGTGTATTCACTTTTAATCAGTGTACCTTATTATAGCTGTCCAGTTAATGCATTAACTATGTTCGCTTTCAAAAGTTTCAATGAAAGACGTGTGTGCGCCTGTCGCAAAATTGTTTATTTGTAAACGCCGACTGTTAACGATTTACATATTATTCACGGACGTCTATTGATCTTCTCGGTTATTTTTTTATGCTGGGTTGAAAATCTGCATTACGTAGGCACCTTATTTACGTACCACCACTTTTAAAATCTTCACGAACAGGGATTTGAAATCATTAGCTCGTCTACACTGGATTTAAAATATAAACGGAATTTGAATGAAGCATGGGTGGGCCATGTGTGTGTGTGTGTGCGTGTGTGCGTGTGCGTATGCATATTATTTATTTATTTGACTGTACTAAGTTTTGAATTATGAAGTCCGAAATGTTCAACCTAGTTAAAAATATTTATTTATATTAACGCTTAGAAACACGGGTACAGTATTAGGCAGATCATTTGATTGTAACAACGGCTCTGTAATTGATTGATATTATTAACGAGAAGTGTTTTTGATGAAGCGACTGAAACAGTGCAAATAAACATGGAATAATATTGTACCATATTTCTTGTGTGATGTGTAAAACGATATATTGATACCTCAGTGCAACTGCATTACAGCTCAAAAATGGGATTTTCCAAAAGTTAATTAGCTTTTTTTTTTTTATTAATTAAGCTTTGTATACACTTGAAAACATGTTTCTAGGAACAGGAAATATTCGGCTTTATTTGGAGAGAGAAACGATGTTTTATGTTTTTCAACTGAATGGAAGACATGCAACAATATTTGCATGTATGGACGTGATCGGCAACTAGATGGGGGAAAGAAGCCAGCCATTGGGCGTCAGTCAGTTCGGGTTCCACGACTGTCAGTGGTGCCAACATCAGTTTTTGTGTGTAAGCTACCGATTGTAGTCCATTATTGATAATTGGGGTGTGGGCAAATTATACGTTGTGGTGTTTCATTCTCGACAAATTCTGTGGGATATAACGAATTCCGAATATAAAAATTCTCTCCTAGGCAGGCGTCTTACATAGTTCACAACAGAATATAGTAGCGAAAGCTGCTATTTCTGACGGAAGCTCAAACATAACTGCTGTCTGGACACAACACGATACAGAAATAGGGTTTGTAAAGCATGTTTTTAGATTTGTTCGGAAACTGTTGGTAAACAATTTAGAAATTAATGGTAAACAGTATGAAACAGTTTTCTGACATATGTTTCCAAGTGTAGACGAAGGTTTAGCGTGCTGAACCTTGCCGACGGAGGTTGTCAGCAATCCTGCACGCCCTTTGCTTCAACCCTCTTAGTGTCCTATTTCTGGGACGTTGCATATCAAGTGTCTTTAATGGTTTGCACTGTAGACAGTAGAATATGCCGTCCAATGAGAAAGTTTCCTTACGCGTGAGAAACATCATTCGCTGAAATATATTCCATTGCCTCATTAACCACTGCGCTGCCAGTAAGACAAAGCACGGGCTGATTTGTATTGGTCCCGATCTATGACAGAGCGTCGTGCCGATATCAGTACAGTTCCGATTAAAAAAGTTTGTTTGTTGTAACGCCTAAAACTAGATATTTATCTGCGACTGATACGGTTAAGGTGAAAATGAGCAAATTGTGTTACATGCATTTGTACTGACTGAACATGCGCACAAACTTTACGCTTTAGAAGTTGGCAAGGGAGCAAGAAGTATTTGGACTAAAACTTGTTTTACGCAAAGTTAGCAGATTTATTTTGGAAGCACGGCCAAGCCAAATATTTCCTCATAAATTTCTCTTCGACATACCATGGGGTCAACGAAAAAAAAAGAGCCGAAGTCGAGGTATCGCTAAGGACTAAGAACGTTCATCTGTCCTTGAAATTCTTGAGGTCATGGACTCCAGGGATGTTAAACAGTGTTTTCCACTTTCCTGATTTTGTAGTTTTCCCGTCGTGCGCCCAATTGAAGGAGGACCGACATTCAAATACGTTTTCTGTGTAAGTTAGCGTTGTTATTTTAAAACACGCATGCTTGGCCTGATCAGATCGTGAAGACTAGTATGCAAAATTTTCCTGGAAAGATTTGCGGGTGCCATTCAAAGACACGTAGGCTTGTTCGCAAGAAGATGAGTGTACAAGTAGTGACGTCTGGTCACGTCTCTGCTTACATTCCTCCTCCGTGTGGAATTTCTCCCGCCGCAGCACGAGCTAGTCACGAACCAGTACCGCCATCACAGAATAGCTGACTTTGCAGAAGTCAAGTGCCGTGGCTGTTACTCTGATGTGAGCATACCTATTCGCAGATCAGCTGCTCTGAAACGATAGGCTACTGCGTGTTGGGAAACGTTCCCTATTGGCTGCGCTGCCGCCTGACAAGTTAGTTACCAGGCGATGATTGGCCTATGGCGTCGTGCGGAACGCTGGCACCTGTGCGCGGGCCTTCTGCGCATGCCCGTCCACGTCGACGTCTTGAAAATATAACGGAGAGTGAAATACTTCGTGACGCGTCTAAAGTACTGAACTCAGCGCTCTTATCGTCCAATCGTCCGCAGATCTATGTAGCCAGTTTCGGATTTAACAGAGGCATCGCGAACGTAGTGTGTCTGCTGATTTATTCTAAACTGAATGGAAAGCAACTAAGATCAAAGCTAGCAGCAAGGTGGGAGTACATGTCATTTTTATTCGATCCCCAAAATTATAGCTTGTGTATCTGCGACTGTGACCCACGGCCAACTATTGTATCATACGCCATATTTCAACATACATAATTAAAATTCAACACCTGCTTTCTGTGATGATATGTGTTTCTTTACATCCCAGGAAACAATTATTTATGAACTAAGGTTCTCATTTTGTTTGTCGGTAGGTATATGATTGCTGTTAATAGATACTGCAATCAAGGGGCGGATTTCCGATCCACATGTGTGTTTAGCACGCGTTAAGTTAAGGCCCGTTTACACGTTCCCAGTTACTGGCATGCCATTTGAGGTACTTACTGGCAATGCCAGCACCGACACTGTGAGCGACTGGCAATAGTAGTCTACACGGTGCTAGTAACTGGCATGCAAGTTGAGGTTACTACTGGCTAATGCCAGCTACTGGCATTGGGACTGGCAGTATTCGTCTTCACAGTGCAAGTCATTGAAGGTAACTGGTCTCCGTGACAGTATAAAAAATGTATTGTGCATATAGACAAGTAATACTTCGAAGATCGGTGCGTTAGATTTATTTAGTTGTGTGTGAAGAACTTTTACAGGTATTGCAAGAAGAGAAGAGAATAAAAGGGAAAAGCAAGTGGGTACGAGCTTGGTTGAGTAATAAAAGTATGGGAGCATCAGAAACTATTATTAGAGAGCTACATTCAACAGATCCTCAAGAATTGAAAGGAGTTAAGAGACTGGTACCAGAACAATTCGAAGAGTTACTGTTTCTTATAAGTNAACAGATCCTCAAGAATTGAAAGGAGTTAAGAGACTGGTACCAGAACAATTCGAAGAGTTACTGTTTCTTATAAGTCCACTAGTTACATGTCAAGATACTGTGATGCGTATTGATCTGCCTACAAAACTGAAGTTAGAAATATATCTGGCTTTTCTAGCATCTGGAACTAATTTCAGGGTGTTATCAATCTGCTTTCCTGTAGCAAAAGCCTCAATTTCAAATANAACAGATCCTCAAGAATTGAAAGGAGTTAAGAGACTGGTACCAGAACAATTCGAAGAGTTACTGTTTCTTATAAGTTCACTAGTTACATGTCAAGATACTGTGATGCGTATTTATCTGCCTACAAAACTGAAGTTAGAAATATATCTGACTTTTCTAGCATCTGGAACTAATTTCAGGGTGTTATCAATCTGCTTTCCTGTAGCAAAAGCCTCAATTTCAAATATTATTCCTGAAGTTTGTGAAGCCATCTGCAACGTGTTCAAGAATTTTGTGAACGTCAGTAATACATTTATTTGTAGTAATCGTAAAAAATTATAGTAACTATATCAATAATTTTTTTACCTTGCAATTAAATTAAACATACAATGAAGATTACATACCTGATGTACCGTTTTCCAGAGACACCTAGTACTGTATCCTTAAAAATTATACATTTAATGACATTATAATAAAACAGTTAAACATTTTATCCTATGTATCTGGAGTAAAAATTAGCAATAACGATTTAAATCTCTTAGTACTAACATGTATTGTGCAATACTACAAAATATAGTTACACACAGTATTGCAGTTAGTCTTAGTTGTCTTCATCGTTTGCAGTAGTAAACTGTGGTCCACTACTAGCCAAGGCCTTTGTAATGAGATTCGTGTTCAAAATGGGATTGGGTGGGTCAAGCTGGTCAGAAGTTCCTGTGGAAGATGGTACACGCGCTGTTGTGACAGGATGACATTGCCGGCGATACGGCAGACCTGGAGTTCATGTACTCCATTGTGATATCTATTAGGATTCGTGGTATTTCCAGGTTTACTCTAAGTCGGCTATTCTCTGGCAGCCGCAGTTGCACTGCGATCTGCTTGCCCATAATTTCGCACCCATCCTCAACGATGGTAGTCGGTGTAATTAGAGAAGGAGGAAGGGCACAGAGTAATTTATTTAAATCTTTCAGTTTTCATATTCATTGCTTGTAAGTGTGGTCTCATGCAAGTCATCGGTAGTTCACTGTTGTACATTCTCGTGGGCCTCAACGTCCTGAAAAGTAACTGGATGTTTATGAAGTATGGGGGCCACTTTTGATACATTTTGCAGTTGGATAAGTAAAACTTGTATATTCTGTGTACCTTCATTGGTGATGTAACGTACATTTTGGCATTAATGCTGACATGTGAGGGACGTACTTTTTCTCCTCTCCACGGGCCGTCCCCCATTAAAGGAAAATTGTGAAGANGCCTTAACTGAGGGACGTACTTTTTCTCCTCTCCACGGGCCGTCCCCCATTAAAGGAAAATTGTGAAGAAGAATGTAAAATATGGTTTTAATTACCAATATATGTATTATATATATATACACACACACACGGTTAGAAATTATTTCGTCTACAACTTAAAAATATATAAAGGTGGTTTCATACTTCATGAACACATTGTTCATATACATATATATAAATATATATATTTTTTTATCTCTAATACTTGTTTTCTTAACCAGAGTATTTTATTGTGCCATCAAAAGCGTAATTTAATTACGTATAAAACGACACCTTGTTTGTAAAAAGGAAATAAAAAATCATTGCGATGTTCAAGTTTGAAGGTGTGAAAACGTNGTCCCCCATTAAAGGAAAATTGTGAAGAAGAATGTAAAATATGGTTTTAATTACCAATATATGTATTATATATATACACACACACGGTTAGAAATTATTTCGTGTACAACTTAAAAATATATAAAGGTGGTTTCATACTTCATGAACACATTGTTCATATACATATATATAAATATATANCAACTTAAAAATATATAAAGGTGGTTTCATACTTCATGAACACATTGTTCATATACATATATATAAATATATATATATATATATATTTTTATCTCTAATACTTGTTTTCTTAACCAGAGTATTTTATTGTGCCATCAAAAGCGTAATTTAATTACTTATAAAACGACACCTTGTTTGTAAAAAGGAAATAAAAAATCATTGCGATGTTCAAGTTTGAAGGTGTGAAAACGTNTTATAAAACGACACCTTGTTTGTAAAAAGGAAATAAAAAATCATTGCGATGTTCAAGTTTGAAGGTGTGAAAACGTGTTTGTTTTGCTGGGAGTAGTATGGTTGTACACCTTTCAATGACAACATAACATCGGTTTTTTTTATCAGATTTTTACAAATGGTAAGTAAAAAGCCAATTGTTCACCAACTTCCTTGGTTGTAAAATGTTCTATGTTCATTTCATTCTCTAGCGCCTGTAAAGCTACACTCCGAGCATCACAATTGCGATACTCCGGTAGATAAACATTCCACTGCTCCCTATTATATAAACGGACAAACTGTGCAGTTTGTTTATCAGTCATACGGAACGTACTTGTAGGTTTGTCTTTCATAGTTTTCTTGCCCTTTTCACGTGTTTGTTCACTTCAACAACAACTACCCGTCGACTGGCATAGAGCGACTGATGTCTGTTTACACGGTGCAAGTAGCGAAGCGCCAATCGCGACAAGTGGTGAGGGAGAGCGCCAGCGTACCAGTGCCATCGACTGGCAACAAAGTGTTACGCTTTGCCAGTCAGTACTTGCCAGTCACTGGCAACCTCAACTGGCACGCTTACTGGCAACGTGTAAACGGGCCTTTACCTTAGCGTCGTTCAACTCCTACAGTGACGTTTGACACCCTTAAGGCAGGTTGAAGCTCTATTTCGTGGTTTGGTATGATTTGCTTCACTGACGTAACTGGGCACGTTCTAAACGCAAGCGTTAAAAGGAATTATACCGCAGCTTTATTGCTGTCGCCACACAATACAGAAAATCCCATCCGTATCATGTTACCGTACGTGTAAGGTTTGATCCAACCTACAGATTATCCTTGTTGGGCAAATATCAGAACTCGGCATTCTTGTCCCGGCAGGAAAAATAATTCTATATTTGATGGTGGTCAGTGCAAAGACTTCGTGGCCTTGGCCGCAGCGCACGCGTGACGAACCTTATTTTTATGATTCATTGAAGTTTTTTACTTATGAGATAAATCTTGTATTGGAAAGGACTTGTTAACTTCCCCCGGTGTTATGCCTTGAGGCTTAGCAGGGGACGACTTACAAACTAAGTTACGATCTAAATAACACCCATGTCTTACCTAGGATTCAAACCCGGAACCTCGCGGCGCACCAACCGACTGCGCCGCGGGAGGTAGGCTGATCTGATCAGATTAATGTCGGCAAATATTTAAGCAGATTTTACATAAGTTGATTTGTTAGTGGTTACAAGAAGGGGGCGATATTTTTGAATGCGTCATATTTCTAGCGCTTTACAGGCCTCAATTTTAAATTCACGCGTTGTTTTTACTGCCCCTATTAACTAAAATAAATCTTCTAGAGTAGTCTGCAGACTACTGCTTTGTTGTATGGCACACACAGAATGTGCAGAGGGTGGTCCGCCTAAGTGGACACCCCCAAAATTTCCGGAACGGTTGCACATCACGGAATGCTGTTTTCGCTAAATGACATCACGTACGGGGGCAAGTAATATGCCGCAAGTGACTTCGCACACGTGTACGGCCAGAAATAATTAAACCACATATGATTTTTTCCCCCGGAAACATACATTTTGTCGACGGCATCTGGAAGTACGCGCAGAGAGGAATTCAGTGATATAGTATATGTAATGGAATGAATGGGGGTGTCGACGTTATGGGGACCAACCTGTATATGATAATTTCAAAAAGCGTGTATTTATTTGACAGAGTCTATTCACACCACTCCACACGTGGCTTAGCATAATATTTTAATAAAAGGCAGAATATATGGGATTCAAAACTATCGGATCTACTAACTCATCCTCCAACACTTCTCACCCCCTGGAGGAAGTTGACTGTACAAGAGGAATGGTTTAAAAATGCACCTGGAATGTTTGCGTTTCCTCCCCCTTTTTTTTTTTGTCATTGTGATTTGGCACGTACACAAGTAAGCAAAGAATTTGTATCTCAGGTTCAGGGACATGGAACCGAAACCGTCAGGGGACTGTTTTTATGCTTCTTATGTAAGGATAACGTAACTTGATGTGAGGACCAGTTGCGTTTTATGAAACAATATAAGACTTCAAAATAGCTAATATTTGACTCTGTTCCATTTAGAAAGAAGAACTTAAACCGGGCAGGGAGTAAAGAAAGACTGTGTCTTCGCCGCCGAGGGGACAAGCAGGTGTCACATGCACAAGGGCGGAGCTTGCACCAGATCCAGGTGGTCTTCCAGGCAAGTTACCCGCATACCTGGAACTGGCGTAGTTTTGTGACCGCCGCGCCGTCGTGTTGTGTCGAAGCCGTTCCTAGAAGCACTTCCAACCTGTTGGCTAGCCATAGCGCGCTTAACCGCCGACCCTGAAGTTATTCCGCAGTGCTCCTGTCGGTGGAGGTGTGCGGCTCGGGGGAGGACGGTAATGGCCAATTTTCTCCCGCTGCGTTATGACCCAGTCCGTGCGGCAGTAATGCTCCGTCGCCGTGTTCATGCCGTCGTAACTCAGCATTGCACGTGCTGGGTGATGCCTCGAGGGTGATTAGCGCTGGCTTGACCCTCCGGTAATTATTACCTTAGCTCGGGAGCTTGCGTCTGGCAACGCCAGCGGGAATATATCGCCAGCGTGCGTCGTGGCCGTAGTGAAACCCTCGGCGAAGCTGTGTACATTGGCACAGCACGTCTGATGCGGTGGCAGCACTCGACACAATTCACTGTCAAATTGGACGTCAGTAGATCTCTTGATTGGAAATACCTGATGGCCTCAATTCGCTATTGTGTAAATATCTTGTAAAGGGGTGGAATTTACTCACTGGATAAATCAGGCTTTCGCTAATAATGAGGTCAAGATGATGATAATTTGACGGCAGATCGTTGTATTTAGGAACGACTAATTAAGTATGCGGGTGGTTTGTAGTACAGCCAGAAGTCCCTTTACCATTAGCCTTTCTGTATATTATCGTGTCTCGTGAAACCCTAAATCTGACTTAAACTATTAAGTTGAAGGACATCAGCTTCATTTCCAACCATTGTGGATATTGATTTATTTTTCCTACAATAATTCGTATTGCTGAAAGCAACAGATAACCCACAAACTACAGTTCCGCCAAACCTTAGCAAGAGCTCCTAGCGCGACCGAAATTTTACGGAAGTGCATTCAGAAACTATCGCCTTGTTCTGTAGCTTTAATTTCCACCTAATAAAATGGTATGTGAGGTAATTTTATTATTCCATTTCGTGATTATTGTAGGAATGTAGGTGAGGCTTCAATACTACATTATGTCAGAATTTTTTCTTTGCACGGGGCGGCACATTACTTTAATAACTCGAGACCTAAAAAAAAAGACGCATTGCAACCTTGGTATTTTTGTGATAGTAGCATATTAGCTAATCAGTTGTAATTACGGAATATCAGAGTCCTTTCTTTATGCCGGCAGATTAAAACTAAAAGGGAGAGCCCCTAACATATGTAACTGGACTTATCCCTCCTTAATTGAACTTAAACATTACCTCTTGATTAGCGCTACGACGTGTGGCCCAGTTGAGAGACAGGTCTCTCACCCCTGGATTAACTTATTTCCACGACCGAAAGTGTTCAATCATGTGGAGTCATGCATGGCGCGAAGTATGGAGTCCGCGCGATGCAACCAGGCAGACTGCTATGGGAATGGTTTGTTCTTGCGTGGAATTGTTGGTGTGACTTCCTTCCATTCCCATCCCCCTTTTCTATGCTGTGAGGCTGTGTATACATAATCAGTGACTGTGATTAACAACCACAATATTGTTGCCCTTGCGTGGTCTGTGTGTGGTGTTAATAAAAAATCTTTAATACTATATTTTGCACCACACGAGTTGAATTTGTTATATACCATGTTTTAGTGGTTTTAAAAGCAAATGCAGATATAAGAAACACTGCAGGTATTGTTGTCCAATTGAATTTACACAAACTATGGCATTAGCGTTAGTGTAGCTTTGCACGTTGTTCTTCATTAGATGCCAAAATAAAAATTATATAACATTAGGTAAAATAATCAAGTCACTGAATTTAGTTTATAAATGCTGGTGTGATAATTAACACATACTACAAAGGAGAAAAACAATTGTTCTTTTTTATTCTTCTCTAATGCAAGAATTTTTTTTTTTTTTTTTAATTCTGCATTACTGAAGGAAAATATGTAGCGCAACACAGTAAAAAATCTTTACGAGAGTTTGGAGAACCCATCTGGGATCGAACCTGTGACCTTCGAAACTTCTGTTAGACCACTAGTTCCTTATATGTTACTGTATATTTACGACCGTAATAGAAAATAATACTTTTATTACGGGATGTCGCATTTCAGTCATTCAACTGTACACGTAAGACCTTTTTTTCCAGTGTTCGACTGTGTGATGATGTTCCGAATTCAGTCCAACATTTGCAAACAGAGTTTTATTCTTCGACACATTAGTTCTCGCTTAATTTAGCACGAATNGACCGTAATAGAAAATAATACTTTTATTACGGGATGTCGCATTTCAGTCATTCAACTGTACACGTAAGACCTTTTTTCCAGTGTTCGACTGTGTGATGATGTTCCGAATTCAGTCCAACATTTGCAAACAGAGTTTTATTCTTCGACACATTAGTTCTCGCTTAATTTAGCACGAATTAAAGAAGAAGATTATAGTAACCGTGGGGTGATTGATCTTAGTAATCCATATTGCTTTACGCAGTAATTACTTTTTTTACGGGCAGCGTATTGGCCTATTAAAAACGACAACTTAGACGTACTTATGAAGAAAGTTCTATTTTTCAGTAAACAACATACGTAATTGCTGACGTACTTAACATTAAAAAATGTTCTGCACATATTGCCTGTCCATAACGTATAAATACTGAATTGTATTTAGACAACAAACGTACACACACACACGCAACCTAGTTGATTTTACTACAGACTTGTGTATCTTACCAAAGATATTTGCAACTCAGTAACACTGACATCAGCCAATCTCCATACGTTACCAAAAACATACAAGATACACTCTAAAGACACAAATCAAAACTGCCACTAACTACTGATCGAAAGAATACTCACAGAGAATTGAGTGGAAATAAATGTGATTTAATTGTAAAATAAACATTTTAGTTGAAACATCGTGAATTAATTGAATATCTGTGCAAATACTCATAATTATGTATCAGTTTTTTTTTTTTTTTTTTTTTTTTTTTTCTGTGTGTTGTTGTAACTATGAGTGTAGCCCTCTCGTACGTATATCTTATTTGCAATTTCAGTTTCTTTAAAATTATTTCTAAATATCAAATTAAAATTAATAGATAATTTTCTTGCACCAACTCAGCTGGGAGAACATGAGAACTCAGTTCAGGGGCTCCGTAGGCATATAGGTTAGAGGAACTTGAAACTAACTGACGATCCAAGATGGCGTAACGTAAGCCGGATTAATTTCTCAAAAAATCATTAATTATTTTGCAGGTGTAGTATCTGTGTCGAAAATTCATCATACTTAACTTAAAATAAATCTTGTTTACTGCATCAAGTCTTGAGATCTTCTGTAACTGGTTCCGCTGGTCTTGGGCCTTAGTCTTCCCTCACTACGCTTTCGAGCCTTAGGTACGTCACTAAAGTTCTGGTCGTACTACACGCAACCGCGGAAGCTCAAACTTGACTATATTAATAATCCGTGTAGGTAGCTCGTGGAGACTTAAAATATTCTTCTTCAAATGCCGCGCGTCATCGCCCTAACGGCAGTCTGCATTTCAGTACGGGACTCGGCCAATCAACCAGTAAATTAAAATATCACTCGGGCCGACGACCCAATAGGCCATCGCCTGCCTTACGAAAAACCAAGATGGCTGAAAGCCTTATAAACTGCATACTTAAACAACGCCTTTAAACATCGCGCAAATCACGAGACGGCTACATCGTATTTTACACATACGACTTGCGTTACCATAGCAACCAATCAACAATTTCCTCTATGCAAATTGGCCCACATAACTTTGTGACTGAAATTAGAAATACTTACGAATATAATTACATAAAAAATACGTTTTCTGATGTTAAAACAGCTTGTAATTAATAATATGAATTAGAGCTGGAGTAAATAAAATATATCTGCCACAAACAAATAATAAATAAAACGAATAACTATTACGTTAGCATACACATTGCAAAAATGTAGTAATATAACTGAGACAGGAATAGTGGGTGATTATTTGAGGCGTTACATTACATTATAACAAACAAAGGTCTCTTTTCTGAACAACAAAAATACATATATTGCCACAGACAATGGTCTCTTTGCATATTGGCTGTGGTGTGTTAAGCGCAATGCTATCTAAGCAGTATCCGTGGGAGATTTTTGGATCTTTCACTAGTTTCATGCAGTGTTATGCGCCACTCATCACCTCGAGTACGAGTCTATGGAAAGTTCTCGCCCTGTGACGTCACCTAATATTTCATATATCCTGCGCGCAGTGTACCTATAATCGCTGTATTCTCGCTATTGCGCTGTACGTTGGTTGTGATCGAATATGATAATTTGTGGACATCTGAAAATCTGCCAGGGTTGAAATGTGAATGTGAAGGAAACCAAGTATACATTTCTACGGCGTGTTCTATTGTCTATTCTGATCAAGTTTCGTGAGCTAATCGTTAAATGAATTTACAAACTAATTACAATGTCACACACAAATGACAGATCGTCGTTTTCTTTGTATGAGAAAACAATGTAATCTTTGGCACTGCTAAAAACGTAGATAAGTGAAAACATGTTTAATTTATTACTTGAGTGTTTAATATTTTTAGTGTGGTTGGATTTCTGAGCGGTGTTTTGCTAAGGAATAAGACTGGGGAAATTGTGAGGAATGGACGTGAGTGATTACCAAAATAATGCACTGCACGGCGACAATGATGCTGTGGTGGAATTGGAATATGCCGTAATATCTCACTCGGGCGCATCTTTGGACAGATAAAAGCAGTTTCGTGTTCTTGTTAGCAGACTTTTCTCGTGTACATTTTATTTAGCCGCTGACGACAGGTACTCTCCCCCCTGGGTCGCCGGTGAAATGTTGTTGATAATAAAGTTAAAACGAGGTTCGTCGTGTCTGCGTGCCGTCGTGCCCGAGGCAGGCCCACGTCCTGCACCGTAAGCGACGTAATACGAGTCGTGAATCAGCCTCGTGTTAAGTTTCCACGTCCCTCAGCAGTCCGTCAGCCAGCCACCCTCCCCCGCCCGCCTGTACGATTCTGCCTGTCGCAGACAACCCTGCAGCTCATTAATTTATGTTGATTGCGCCGTAAGTTAGCCGAGTGGGCTTGTGCTCATGTTTATGGCGCAGGCGACGTTGAACGAGCAGTGTAAACTCGGCTCTTGGCCGTGGCGGGACCCGAAATGATGTAGGGGATGTGTGCGTTCTGGTCCCGCCTCATTCCTGCTCATCTTGTAATTTAATGTCGTCCCATTTCTCGAAATAAGACTTTCCCGCAGCTTCGCGAGATGGTATAACATCATCGAAATAACGTGCGCAGGCGACAACGCCGCCATCTCACGGACGACCTGTGAAACGCGATTCGACTAGCTGACGTCTGCGATCACTAGTGAGGTGTTAGGCACTTCTTTTCTAACCAGAGTATTACGAGTTCCTTTCTGGTAAGAGATAACATAAACGAGTGTGTGAAATATGGTTACTAAGAATGTAAATCACTACTTAATTGTTTTCAAAGTTACTGAGGCGTGGATATTTGAAATTCGAATCTCTGATATTGTCATATATTTTGTTGACTTACCGTTGAAGTGTCACTGACTGTGGTTGTGGAACTACGGGATGTTTTTCAACATACTGCTTAAAAAACTAAGAAAGAAAATTTAAAAGTGTCCCTGAACTTTTGTACAATACAAAATAATTATAAGGTAATAAATCATGTAATTCCTGCGCCCTTGCACGTGCCCGAGCTCACACTGATCGGACGCTCGTCCAAGCCTAACGCGAACAAGTGATCGTGCAGTTAGCGTTCCATAACCGACGATTAGTTGTATTGTCTGAGTCTGTAGTAAATACGTTAAAAGCGAAGTGTGAACATTCTACGAAATTTTAAAAATATTTTTAAGTTATTGTGTTTATTTGAAGACCCTCATAGATATCTACAACATTTACCCCCCTCCTTTTTTTTTTCTCAACCACTTGTTATTCTTAAATAAGCAATATTTTCACTAGTGCGAGTGTGTTTCCTCACTCTGTGGTGCTCTGGCACTAATCAGGCGGCTTGATATGTCAGCGCTGGGACCTGGTGTTTGCTGTGTTCATCGAGGGTTGTTTAGATTATTGGGAAAATATAAAGTTAGCAGACGTATTGAGCCTACCAAATATAAACTCATATACACACACACACACATATATATATATATAGTGCCCATTTTATGTGTAACATGATAATCTCCTTGTTTGCACTACTTACAGCTACCTGCTTCCCATTATTACTCATTATTAGTGCGTAAGTACGTTGTGAAGGAATTTTAGATAATATATTTGAACTTATAAAAATGGGCAATCAAATAATATTTGCTTCCAGAATTACAGTTGCTTAAGCTGTTGAGTAATATTTGCATTTCTTACGACACTTAACATGCAAATAACTTAAGCGCGGCAGAAGTTGGTGCGTGGAAGACGTTACTGTTAAGTAGGTTGTTGTCTGCTACAATAATCCTACTGTAAGTCTGTGAAATAAAACTTTTAGGACTGTACATTTAGTAAATAATTTCATACATCCCGGTTGCACTAACTAATATTTTAAAATTTGCTTTTAGATATTTCAACCGTGTTCAGTCGCGCGTGGTAATAATGTGAACATGTGCGTGTTTTAACAAAGATGTTTCAACTTGCTGTGTTTGTTTCGTTGTATTTATTTATTTTTCAATTGCTTTGCCTTGCATAGCGACTAGTAGTTGAAGTAAGCTACTTGATGTACACGTGTGTCAGGTAACTCGTATTGCATGTAAGGGACCAATCTCGACATTTATTATAAGCAGTTGTAGCTCCACGATAATAACATAGCGTACACGCGGCGAAATTAAGTGGGTGATTTTTCTCGCGACGTGACTGCTCCTGCCGAGTAAGTTGCAACTGAATTACGTGCGCAGACTGCAGGTGGCTTGTTAACGACGGAAGGCGGGCGGCAGGACATTACTTGTGGGGTTTCGCTGGTGAAATGGCAGTCAATGCTCCCCGGGCTCGTTTGCAGGTGTTTTATGGGTTGTCTTTATTTCTCGGTGCTCCCTCTGCCGTATCGGCGTGGTCGTTGCCGGGAGGCCCGTATAATAGTGGCGGATCGGTTTAGTCGTCATTTGTTCTCTGCCGGTGCGGACAGTTTGCTGCGAGAACGCCTGAGCAGCGCGTCAGTGCTCGCATTTATTGCGTCTCGCCAACTTGTACGTGTTCAGACGTAATGGGGCTGTGAACCTATTGCCTCGGGTTTCGCCCAAGATCAAATTGCTTTGCATGCGTGTGTTCATTTCGCGGATTCCCGTCACGTTCCCTCCCCTTCTTCTTGCCTTTTTTTTTTTTGTAGTTAATTTCACATCATTTGTCCCGTAGACAGCTGCTTAATTTCTGTGCGCGGCACGCACAAACACGAATGCCCTTCCGAAGCATATCTTTAAAAGATATTTCAAGTCTGGTTTTTGTTACAAAACAAGTTATTTTAGCACTAGTACTTAAACTTCACATTTTTCCGCTTCACTGTTTAATCGCTTGTAATATTTACTTAACCTTCACAGTGCTGTATAAATATAAGTAAGCTTATGTTTGCTGGTATTATAGCTTTGAAACGGTATCGTTTCATTAACTTCTTACTTATTTCTTTGATTATTTTATGGAATATGTCGTAAGTGCCTTATTTCTGTTCAGCTCTCTATTACAAAATTTCTTAGTATAATGTATGCTTAAATCATATATACACGCAACTTTATTCTTTCATGTACCTGTCGTTGCACATCACCTGTTTTTATAAATGAAATATAGTGTACTGATGTGATAAACAGAGTAAAATTCTGTATGGTTGAGAAGTCGCTCGAAAGTGATTTTGGATCATGAAAAATTCCTAGAAAGTTCCTAATTCAGGCTCGCTCGTAAGAATAGAAACCATCGTGATATTTCGTGTTTTATGTGATTGAATTATTCTAGTTTTATTTACACCGCCGTTACAAATTAATAATTAAATTAAATTTTATTTCTGTAGTTGCACTGTTACAAAAAAATTCGCATAAAAGTACGAAAAAATTTGTGGTGAAAATTATTCAGAAATATGTGAAAATTACTGACACGTTTCTGTCAATAACAATTTTTCTGTAAATCTTGCATAACTCCGTGAATTCACAGACCTCTGCGTGATTTTAGAAAGTTAGTTTGTTTAATTCTAGTTTCAAAAGAGAGATTTCAGAAAGAAAACGTTTCATTTCGTAATACGTATGCTCTATTTTGTATAAAAATGGTTGCCTGTAAAGTCGGTTTTACGGGCGAAGATTTTACGTGACAACGTAGTGCTGCGCGCGCAGCAGACCGATCATAGTTGAGTGGGAGAGAGACGCAAGGCATTCGGCGGGCCTCTCTCTCGTTCGGTGACTCATCGTAACGTTACCGAGCGTTACACTTTTTCATAAGTGACTCCCAGCCCAACCTAATTTAAGACGTTGTCACGTAAAATTTTTATTTAAAATAGTTTTAAAAATTGTTTCCGGGAATGAGGTTTGAACACGAATCAAAATACTACAATTTGTGACTCGTGATTACTGCCATACAATATTCATGTACAAGCACTTTATATTAATGTTCCTTTTAGGTAAGCTGCGATCACAACTTTTCCAGTTTCTAGTAACGTTTAGGTGTTTGAAGTTATGATCAGTTTCAGGTGTCTTTAGCCAAATTTTTATGTTAGGAATAGGTTTCAGTGGTTTGAATATCTTATCTGCCGCAGGAACGATAATTTCCTGGTAACAGTGGCAAAGAAAACGTCGTGTAGCCTTGGAATTTTTCGTTTCCGAAACCCGAAGTTGTAGGGTGTACTAAGAGATACCGTATTTTGTATACACAAAAGTCAGAGGTTTCGAATTTTGTATGCACAAATGTCAGATCCGCTTTTTTTTTTTTTTGTTATTGCAAAGCGCGTTTCCATCTATTAAGTGTACATTTGCGTACAATTTCCATTAATATGCGGAAATTGTTAACCGTGTGAATTTATGCGTGAACAGCAACTGTCTTATCCTGATGTGTAAAACAATTCAGAAGTTAATATTTTTATTTATTTGTACACTAGGTAGAAGTTGACAAATAGTGGATGATTGTTAATTTGATTAGGCTTCAATAATTGAGCATTTCGGTTTGCACTAAACGTTAACTAGTGCCCATCTAGTTTTAGTAATATTTTTCGCTACAGTGTGAAATATAGTGGAGTGGTGTGGAGAGATTTGGGCTGTTTCTAACATCTAGGTCTTCAGAGCTGATAAGGGTGAGTGAGGAATTCAAGGGCAGGATAAACGGCAGATCCCCGAGAAAACCCGCCAACCAGCGATATCGTCTGGTACGATTCCCACATGCGAAAATCCGGGACCGACCCCGCCGGAAATCGAACCCGGTTCGCCTTGGTGTCAGACGAGTAGTCTGACCATTACACCACCGCGGCCTCTGCGTGAAATGTTAAAGAAAACAACTTAACATTGAGGGTGTCATTATGGCGTAAACCACAGGCTCGCTGTTGCCACTCCGCGTCTGTGCCGTCGAGCCTACGTATACTAAATGAGTACTTGAGAATACAGGTGTGAAAGAGCCGAAACAGCCGCATAAACCGCGAACTCCAGTAGCACACGCAAGCAAAATGGCGTCACTGGCCTGCAAAATGTTGGAACGTCGTTCGGCAATCAGCACCTGATAACGTACTCAGCCTGCGGCCCAGCCAATATGGCAGCATGCAGTGGCCAATCAGATACAATGCCCATTCCCAGAGCCGTACATAGCCAATCTGAGAATGAGTACCCTGTTCCCTCGCTTCAGCGTCACCGCCACGCCATGTCTTCTGTTTACTTGCCTACTCTGTCACTCCGACGAAAGTTGACGGCTGAAAACAATTATGTAGCTAATGCTAAGTGAGTGACAGTTTTTTTTTTTACTTACAAGGTAATGCTTCCCATCTATCACTACGATATTTCTTGGCGTTATAAAACACGTGGGCAGATAAACGGAAGCGAGGGATTTTGATCTNTCCCATCTATCACTACGATATTTCTTGGCGTTATAAAACACGTGGGCAGATAAACGGAAGCGAGGGATTTTGATCTTTAGATGTCGTTGAGTAAGCGGAAACAGATGCCAAAAAGTCTCTTGAGATCTTATGTTTGGAGTCGTGCATCGTCCAAGCAGACATATGCCAGTTAGGAAAATGCACTGTACCCCAGCTCTGTCGTCCACTTCAGCTGATCTGCTNTTCGTCCAAGCAGACATATGCCAGTTAGGAAAATGCACTGTACCCCAGCTCTGTCGTCCACTTCAGCTGATCTGCTTCTGAAATTCTCATAATAGATACTAGATAGAAAAAATAGTTTAGTTGTTTAAGGTGACAGTGAACATGATTCATGAACGACATACAGTGTGAAGTGTATGTTTTAATATAAATTAGTTAGTACATGTTTAGTTTGTGTACTTGCAAAAAAGAGCATATCCTTAAACAATCGTGAAAGCAACTTTCTAAATATCGTGCATATTGCAAAAAACATTTGAAAACTCCTCAAAATAGCTAAACATTGCATTCGTAGACTGAAATGCCAATNATCGTGCATATTGCAAAAAACATTTGAAAACTCCTCAAAATAGCTAAACATTGCATTCGTAGACTGAAATGCCAATAAATTTATCCTTTAGTGGCATACATACGCTGGGACGAGTCGGCCGTATTTATTACAGGAAACCATCCAGACGGCCCTTTTTGTGTTGGGAATATAGGGTGACGGAGAACCATCTGAACAGCGTCTAGGGTTTTTTTTTTAAATTGGGTGTCGTAAATTCGAGAAGTTATTTTGATCAAACGGTGGTAGACTTGTGTTGTAACATANATCGTGCATATTGCAAAAAACATTTGAAAACTCCTCAAAATAGCTAAACATTGCATTCGTAGACTGAAATGCCAATTAATTTATCCTTTAGTGGCATACATACGCTGGGACGAGTCGGCCGTATTTATTACAGGAAACCATCCAGACGGCCCTTTTTGTGTTGGGAATATAGGGTGACGGAGAACCATCTGAACAGCGTCTAGGGTTTTTTTTTTAAATTGGGTGTCGTAAATTCGAGAAGTTATTTTGATCAAACGGTGGTAGACTTGTGTTGTAACATATCGCATTTTGGTACAAGGATAGGCCTGGCAGTTGAAATAATCAACGATGAATCGCTGCAAAGGTGTGACGAATTAAGTGAGGACAAGTGTTTGACGACTGCCGATTTATTTAGCGTCATAAAAACTTCCGCGGCAAAAAAGGACCGATATATAAATGTAAAAATTTCCAATGTAATGGAATTGTTAAAACTAAGAACTGATTCCAATATTATTGCATCAGGACAATGTTCCGACCACCCTAAAGAACATCATCTTTAGTACATCGGCGGACTGCCTTGATCCTGCAGCGTATTTGTCCAAATAGTGCCCGAAATCACCAGCATTTTGACGCGGAGGGAGCTTACATCCTATCTGGTCCGTCGAATATTCAGTTGGTGACAAATCAGGTGATTGGCCAAGCCACAGAAAACTTGAAGCATAACGTTAACAGTAGCATTCCTGGGGAAATATAGCTGTGTGTGTGTATGTGTGTGTGTGTGTGTGTGTGTGTGTGTGTGTGTGTGCGTGCTGGAAACGAGCTCCTGGGCACTTTTTACAAGAAAGTTAGCGCATGGGGCTGCAAGATATATTCAGTATATTACCGTGCCATCAGTGACAGTGGAGGTACTGCCATTGGTGAACTAAGACCATGTGTGATGGTTTACCAGACCACGCCAGTATAGTACAGGGCGTATACGTCTGGAAAGTTAAGACAAAGAGTATTCAACTCAACTGCGGTCCCTCGAGCTCTGACGTCGAGTCATCCGTTCGCTAAGAAAATAATGGTTCGTAGAGCCAGCCCGTGGCATACAACGTTGCTGTCTACCGACACCACTGCAAAGAAAAGCAACGATGTTGATGTGTTAATGGTAGAGGATGTAAAGGTCGTGATGGCAGACCTGCCTGTCACATATCGCTCGCTCAGTTCCTGCCGGCTTGATTAATGGGTGCTGCCTCTCTGTTGGTCTGTCGAGGTCGTCCAGAACAGGTCCTGCGTGTGTGGGTACCCTCATGTTTCCGTCGCTTCAACACAGTGTAACTGTGAGGTCCGAGCAGCTACATATCACAAGCAATTCAGTGCGTTGTACACGCTCTCTTTCGCAGCGCTATATACGGCCTCTCTCAAGCACGTCGGTTGTTCGCATGGCTGTCTTGGACGTCTTTTCGGCGAGCCTATCGCTTATTAGTCACGCCTGGCAACAACTATAGTATGTGTCACTTAACACTCGCTGCATATATATATATATATATATATATATATATATATATATATATACGCACACGAGGATCGACGGCAGTGCCCTCGTACGACGTTACTGTACGTGTATGCGCCATCGCAAAATAACTTATGCCGTTTGCATACCATCCATCGATGTGTCTAGGTACCTACTTTTATCGTGGCATAATAATATTTATGGGTTACGCAAATATTTACAGCAGTGAGTATGTAGGACGTCAGGAAAGCAGAAAATATTGCGAGACGTCTATGCCGGCAGAAGAAATTACACTCGCAAATGATGTCTTCTTTCATATTTTCGGGATTAAAGATAGTTGCTCATAATTTACTGATTATGCTTTCTCACATTGCAACTTTTTCCCCCCTTAGAGGGGAGAACGCGGATGGAAAACACAGCTTTATATAATGTTCACAAAAGCGAATGGAAACCATGTTTTCATTATGGCATCGTAGAATTTCGTTAATCTAATCTTTTTTTAAAAATGCTTTTACGTTGGCCTTACTTTAGCGGCAGACTTTAAAATTCATCCTACAGTTAAACTTGCACAAATTTAAATAATAGAAATACCTCTTTGAAGTAAGTAAAAATACTTCTGTGGCAACCAGCAATTCTCTTGCAAAACAGGAGTACCAAGGAAAATCACTACCATCATTTATTCCCTGTGAAAACGCATTTCTTTGCGTTGTAAGAGGTTAAAGACCTGGATATTTGTATTACCTAACCNATCATTTATTCCCTGTGAAAACGCATTTCTTTGCGTTGTAAGAGGTTAAAGACCTGGATATTTGTATTACCTAACCTCTTATATTTGCCAGAGTTCTCTTAATCTGTCGATTTCCACCACCCCGATATAATCCACCCTTAGCAGAAATTGCTGCATTAGCCACGCGATCTAGGGGCGTGAGAGTAAAGGATACTGCCATACGAATGCAGTAGTCGCTGTAAAAAAATTTTCCCTTCGCTTGACTTTTACGCGCTCAATCTCACTGCCGTGAAAACGGCGCTTGAACGAAGTGCAAGTGTGTCCGTAAATTCATTCGCCTTTGCCTACCGACGACTAGCGACAAAACAAGTGTTCGGTTACGGACACCCGTGCGTCCTGCGGCAATTACCTGTGCTCTTCCGTAGACGATACTCTTCGAAGCCAGATTACGAATGTCGTTAAGTATCGTCTGCCATACCGTCAGTTGGCGGAGCTATTTTTTTTTACCAACAAATAACTTTAGGATATACTTTTAAATAATTGTTTCGCCATTACCTAATGTTTTGTTTCCTTCCCAATTTTTCGTTTTCGATGAAATTGTCTTGCAGTTACTACAGAACTGTTTTGTTTAGATTACAAGAAAAAAAAAGTGTTTATTTTACCATAAATTCTTGGGGACACCCGATTTACGTGTGGAAAGAATCACGCATGAGGTAGCCTTCAATATCGTGCGTGCACACTTGCAGTTTTCCTGTGGTCATTCGCCTCGTATCTTTCTGAGAAGACAGTCTGATACTCGACTGGGCCAATGTGAAACAGGTTACTCCAGTACTCGACGTCTGTGATTCGGGGACATACACCTAACAACCATAATAATTTTAATCATCCAATCGCGAAAGTAGATACGAGGTAATGTGTTTTTAAATACATGCACTGTAAATATTTTTTTGTACTTTTATAAGAAAGATCCTTGAAAACCCAGTTGCCAAGAAAATCCTTTGTAAAACTACAAACAGTTTTCTTGTAAAATCTGGAAAACATAAATTTGTAATATTACAAATGATAGCCTTGTATTATATCTTACATTATTGACAAGTGTACATAACAGTATTATTTTCTTCTAGAAAACAAAAGTGATGAATTAATAACAAAGAATAACTATAAAAAATATTTCAATATATAATTTACGAAAGAAACAAAATACACTTTGCAAACACGGGGACTAATACCGCTTGTATTACCAGCCCGCACCTTCAACCACAAGGCCAAGTTGACTCTCGAGATTAATACTTATTTTTTTTATAAGAAATACAGCTTCAAGTACGTACACCATACCAGGGAAGTTATTTGATTAAGAACAATGCGTTTATTTCATTTTGAGAGATTCGGATGGCTCTTAACAACGAGGTCTTCAGAGCCGATTTGGGAGTTCTGTTTAGCTGGGAAGTATGAACAGTTAATGAGTGATACGATCAAGGTTTATTGAAATTGTCGTTTTATTATGATTATTTAATTTGTAAGTGTTTCACGTTATTCAAACATGCAATACATTAATTTTTGCACGTAACTACAGTTTACGTCGCCCGTAGTTTTTGCACAAACAGCTATATACGGTTTTACATTGTTGAGTGTCCGCCATTTTGCTTGTCGCGTGCCGGTTTAGGGATTATAGCACGACATTGGCTCACATCCATCACCCCCTCACACCACCCGCCTCGCACACTTTGCGGGCGCCTTCGAGGCGGCACGTGGAACCTGGCAGGTGGAAAATTCCGGTACACGTGGAGCTGAAGCGTAGGCCTTCCCCCTTCACCCCCTTCACCACGGACACCTCTCGCCCACCGCGAGATCTGTGGAGTGCAGGGCTTTTTCGAGTTATCAGCAAATTATCACGTGTAGTTCGCCTGAACGCAGAAAATACGCAGCACGGAAGAAATACTGACGAGCTGTATTGGTGCCGAGGTATTACCCCGGCCCCTCCCCTCCTTCTCACCCCTACAAGGCGCCACGTGCCGACAATTAAGACTGGGGGCTTGCAAGCATAAAAACCCCGTTTCGAGAGTAGAGGGGGGGACAGTTGATCATCACCGAGCCAAGGGAAGAGTTGCGGGAAGAAATCGCGAGAAGACGTGAGTACGAGTCCGAACAGCAGCCCAGGGAGAATCAGCACCGGCGGGCCGGCTTCCACGGCCTACCACTTCGCTGGAACTCATTCCCAGATGACAGCCTACCCACACTCACCGCTGAGTTAAGTATAGAATTCGTCGTCCAAAGAAGCCCCACTCAACCACGAATTCGCCCCGTGAATACGAGTAAACAAACTATGACAGTACCGCACCTCGAAAGTTTTGATGTTGTGTATTTGTGAATATATACGAGACAATATATTCGTACTTCAAAATACAATAGTGATAGTCTACCTCATTATAATACCCGCAACCTCCAAGCACTTTTTAGTCGGTGCCTGGAGGAAATTAACTCTGACCAGATAAGCCACCATGTCCTCGACAGTGGCGGTACCTGCGTCATGCTGAAGCTCGTGGATACGGGTCAGTATAGTACAAACATTTCTTGAGGTCTGTTACAAACACGGTCCTTTTAGTTTTACAAACTAGTTGTTTTACAAGAGATATCTTTGTACTGTTACAAGCATTTGTAAAATTATGAATAATTTCGTAGTAAAAATTAAAATTTTTTTACAGTGTACAACTAGACAGAAACTTTTTTTTCGCCCATGTGGATGTGCTTATAGATTCTTAATAATTTTTTATTCATTCTGTAATAAATTTATTGCTGACTTTTAGCACTTTGTATTATAACAAAATATTTCGCAGTGATTATTGTTTTTTACTCTGTAACGTAAGAAATTAATTTACTCAAATCCGTATTATTACAACCTGAAGAGTTGTAGAATCAAATAGCCATGCATTTCATACAACCCGTCCCGTAATAAAAGTCTACTTCCGTTCGGGAGAGGAAATAAAAATGCCTCAAGTTATATGAAGTTTGACAAGCACCAAAACTGTCGCTTGGTAGAAAGTGTTTATACTGGTGTCTAANAGGAAACTCTAGGCTCACACTTTTTCTCTTATTTTTAGTAAATAATTTCTGGTTTCACATAAATGTATGACGACCGTAGCGCGACTTGAAACTTAGTTGTATTTTACAAATAAATGTACATTTTATTTTATAATTTTGTAAAGTCATCGCGTAATTCAATCGATATTGTAAACTTTTTAAGATTTTGCGGCTTTTGAGAATTTTTTTTCTCTGCAACATTTGTGTGTACATATATGCATTTCATAAATCGCAGATACATAGACCGTGAGTTTTGTATCCGGGGATCCATAAATTACGCAAACTTAAGGCACATTCTGAATTTAAAATAAAATTCTGCAGATAAATATGTGTGCTGCCATAGAAATAAATACAACAATAACATCTCTCAAAATAATTTTCACAGAACCGAAAAGTATGTGAATCCTGTACGGGTTTCTGAAAACATACAAAAATAACAAACATTACTAAATAGAAAGCTTATTTGCAACGCCGCCACAAGGCAAAAAAAAAAGGGGGGGTATAGTTTACGGTATACCACGAAATTCAAAACAATGTATCCGTTTTTATTTGCGTCAGAAAGTATTAATAAATTAACGCTATTATGAAAATCGCAATTATACAATCAAATTCCTAAACCATATTTAGTTAAAATTGCAGTTTTGACTTTGGGGGATCCCTCACTTTCTCACGGTTTCGCTTGTACATTTGCACCTTAATATAAACATCCTCCCTCTACCGCAAAAAAAAAAAGTTTTTGCCGTCGCTTGGTGAAAGTCAACGTAAAGTAAACTATAGCTTGATTAAAGATGTGACTTCGTTACCGTGTACGTTACTTCTCGAAAATATCAGTGATCCGCCCTTAGAGTAACTGGAAAAGTCACTAGTGCTGCGTCGCATGCTACTTCCATCACCATGTAGATCTCGCGTCAGAGAAATGAAATTACGAAATCAGAAGAGAAGCATGATGGCTAGTCAAGATAGCATAAATAACTTCGGGAGCTTTCTATATTCCACTACTGGTGGCCTTCGAAAACTAACTTATAAGCTGACTAACAGCATGNAAATAACTTCGGGAGCTTTCTATATTCCACTACTGGTGGCCTTCGAAAACTAACTTATAAGCTGACTAACAGCATGTACAGAGTTAATATACAAACACTTCGTACAAATGTTGGTAGTTGCAGACTCTGCACAAATCTAAGATTCCCGTAACGTTGCTTCAGTTTTCAATGACGCACGAGAAAATATTTTAGGCCGCGTCGAGTAAGGGTATAGTAAATTTTTGGGCCAAAATCGCGTCGCATTTTACCTGTTAGTGAATAATTCTAACTGTTTTAGTAAACGAAATAACTTAGGTTACAAGGTTTTTATAAATATAAAGCTAAGGTCATTCTGACAAATTCTCGTTTTTTTCTTTTGTTTTTTTTTCACTTGGCTCTATGTAACATGACGGAAATCTAGAAAACAAAAATAATAGCATTTTATACTGTAACAATTATTCCGGGATTGCTACAATTATTTGTGAATTATTTTTAAAATCCATAAATTACTTCAAACAGCTAGNAAATAACTTCGGGAGCTTTCTATATTCCACTACTGGTGGCCTTCGAAAACTAACTTATAAGCTGACTAACAGCATGCACAAAGTTAATATACAAACACTTCGTACAAATGTTGGTAGTTGCAGACTCTGCACAAAGTTAAGATTCCCGTAACGTTGCTTCAGTTTTCAATGACGCACGAGAAAATATTTTAGGCCGCGTCGAGTAAGGGTATAGTAAATTTTTGGGCCAAAATCGCGTCGCATTTTACCTGTTAGTGAATAATTCTAACTGTTTTAGTAAACGAAATAACTTAGGTTACAAGGTTTTTATAAATATATAGCTAAGGTCATTCTGACAAATTCTCGTTTTTTTTTCTTTTGTTTTTTTTTTCACTTGGCTGTATGTAACATGACGGAAATCTAGAAAACTAAAATAATAGCATTTTATACTGTAACAATTATTCCGGGATTGCTACAATTATTTGTGAATTATTTTTAAAATCCATAAATTACTTCAAACAGCTAGCTATAGCCGTGATTTTAGCTTATCATGATTTCGCGCGTTTTGGCATCAGCTGTCTGCGTGACGTCGGAGAGAACCGAGAGCGGTTGTCTCAATTTCACAGAGCGAGAGCGTGATAGGTCGCGAGGTAGCGCTCTCGCCAGGTTGTGCCAAAGATGCTCTCTCGAAAGAGTATTAATCATATCGAGACGCGGTATTAACTCATGTTGTGGTAGCTCTGTGCACAACAGTGTATCGTAGGCGGAGGTACTTAGCTGGTTCTCCGCGAGATAGCAGCAGCTGGTCGTTCGCTGGCGAGGGCCGGCGACTGGTTGCGCGACAGTTTCGTCGGCCGAGGGGGAAAAAACCCGGCGGCGGCGGCAGCATTGCATTCAGCTCGCGCGGCCAGCAGACGGGCTTTGCTTCGTCTCTCGCAACCGCAGCGCGAAACTGACAACCTTCCAGTTGGTAATCGCAGATTTTCTCCCTGTGCGCGTTGAATGACCGGAAGGGGTGCTGATTTGCATTCGCAGTTTCGGTTTAGTGGTTTTGCGAAATTTTTCAGAGATGATTTGTTTGTAAATGATGTCATCTTCTTTGAATAACTTTCATAGTTCTAAGGAACATTTTTTGTTACTGTAATCTTGATTGTATTATTATTATTATTATAAAATGTTAGATATCTTTAACTCACGTTCGTGAGTTTAGTCACGGCCGAACCGGCCAGGGTTCAGATGTTGGAAATTCCACCGAGGACCTCTTAGACCTGCGTGATAAGAAACAAGGAGATAATTAACAGGAAACGGTGAGAGTTTGAAGGGGTGAAGTTAAGAGCCATCGGATTAGATAGATGCAAAGAAGGAAGTAAAAGTAATAAGTGAGAAAGGTTATAAATTTTGGTTTAATTTTAAACTTTATATTAATATATTATTTCTAAAAGCCCTGGATAAACGTAAAAAATGCACTATTATGGTGTAAGTTCGGTCGCCATCCTGGGGCTGTTCTACGCCCCAAGACTCCCCGGCAGTCCCCCTACCCTTTTTCGCAACTAAAAAACTCAAATCTCAGTCAACCTCTGTTTTAAATTGAGGCTTCTGCCCCTCCAGTCCGCCCTTGATGTTCGGTATCGGGCACGACACCCGTGTCATTACGGGCTGTAACTGTTACAATTATTAGACCATCATTGTTTATTTCCCGCGATGGAACTATACCAGAGTCCGTGCATGCTTGAGGCTTAAGGGAACTTGGATTCTCATACATTTATACCAGGTGGACTACGGAATATAAGGAAATAGATGCATCGGACGTCAACAAGTGTCCAAGTAAATCCTCACCATATTTTCGAGGGGGGGGAATTCAAGCCCGCAAAAAGTGTATCACCGTCGCCCCATCAGGAGGGAAGGGGGCAACGTTGACGTTTCAAATAAGAACACCCATATATTATTACATATTTGCATTCTACGTCAATAAGTATGGAATATTTATTAGAAACTATTTTTGCGAGACGTTGTAGATAGCGCTGTAAGCTGTGCAAAGTAGGACCTGTGATAGACGGCTTTACAGGCACCGAGAAGTGGGTAAGTTTCTAGATATTTTTGCAAGGGGGACCCCCATGATGGGATGCATTATGCATCAGCGTTGACGAAACATAACCTGTAATATTTTGAAACATGCTGATGTAATACACGTATGTAATGAGTCCCCTTGCCTCCCACCATCGGGCTTCTGGTTTTCAGCGAGTTCCATCGCGTGTCACATCGCGTGTCACCGGAAGGAACATTGCAATATTTTTGATCCGGAGAAAAAAAAATTGTACAGTTGAGGTTATTAAAAATATTAATACGTAATTTTGAAGGACTATTAATGGTCTTTGTGTCTCATCAATTGGAAGAAACTGATTAAAAATATGCTGGATTTTCACATTTCAATGAACACAAAGCCCGAACACCGTCTGGCACTTTTGCTATAATGTGCGTAGTTACTCTTTTTCTCATGGTCATCTTTACACTTGTGGTAGGATGTTTACTCAAGTAATTAGCTCTTCATTTTTTAAAGGGCTTTCTCACTTCTGATGTAGCCAGTGATTTTGTAGGGAATAGTTATGGGTCGCTTTGAACACAAACGCATGACGTTCATCTGGCAAGTAAGCTCAACAGTAATTGGTTCGTGATCCACCGACGACTTTTCCCCGAGTAAATGTACGTCACGTGGTCGTAGAGGGCACTGGCAAGACAAATAAATATTATATTATTTTTGATTTCATTCATTTCAAAATTGTAAAATGTGTTTTACGAGAATACATAAAAAAAAATGAAGGCTCCATCTTAATCTGCAAATACCGTTGTAATATTTAATTCAGAAAATTAGGCGAGCCGAAGATTGTAAATACGCTGTAATTTTCCATATATTTGCACTTTAAGACATCAGAGTTTTCCTCTGCGTTACTTTTTATGCCGTGAGTTGAGTAGTCTCTAGCTTGTGGTGTGTAATAATAATAGCAACAGTAGAGCAGTGATTGGAATAAATCCGAAATTGTTAAAATTAAATTTTCAGTGCCTTTAACAAGGCAATTTGTTTTTTATTTATTAACTGTGCCATCTTCATTGGTGACGAAATTGTGGCTAATATTTTTTTAGAATAATTTATCGCATTTACAAAACTTTTGCAAGTNCCATCTTCATTGGTGACGAAATTGTGGCTAATATTTTTTTAGAATAATTTATCGCATTTACAAAACTTTTGCAAGTTCAAAAACCTGCCAAAATGTAAGTTATATGAAAATAATTACAATTATAAATGAGTTCACGTACAAGTTTACTGGTCGATAACCGGACTAGTTTCACGAAAAATTATTTACTTGGAAAATATAACGATTACAACTGCTACAGATTTATTGGAGATAATGCATAACATTTTGGAAGTTTTTCCCGACTTCCTCGAGGTTGGTCCGGGATAGCTCACAATACCGTATATGCTGAGAATAAAAAATTTCTGTGACTTAAATAAATCCTGAATATATTTACTGCAGTCATATAATCATAACAGTAAAAGTACCAAAAAATATTTTTTAAAAAGTTGTACGTAACACTTTTTTAAAAATTGGGTGGACTAAAATTTTGTAAATGTTGTTTGTTTACTTCATATCACTTCGAACGCCGTGAATTCACTACTCAGTTGTAGCGTAGACTGTACATGAGCTTTAGCATTTCGTATTCAGTGCTTCTAGTAGTTGATGTTCCCTCTGAGGCTCTGGTGTTTCAGTAGCGTCCATATGTCTTCGGCGCTGCAGTCATTAAGGGCCGGTTACACTACTGAAGTTCGTTGCTTGATCCGAGATCATTTTCGAACTCTATCTAAGATCGCCATAGAATACTGCTGCACCATTCGAGTTCGGTGCAGGACTCGAGATCGAGATTAACTCTATTACGAACCGCCGAATGTGGTGGTTCAAAGGTATGATCCGAGATCAGAGTAGTGTTAAACGTATTTATTCACTAGAAAGAAAATTAGAATATTTCAATTGTTTGAGTATGGATTTGGGTGTTATTTACAGTTGTGAAATATAAATTTGGAGATGAGCTTCAAATGCTCACATTCAGTATATTTAAAAACGATTGATATATTTAATGCGGTTACGAAATGTACGCCTGTCGCACCGAACAGACACAGCGGAAAGCTGAAACAGCCACACTGAAACTGACCTCGTTTTCCGCACAAGTAAAAGAGACTTCGCAGATCCAGATGTCCACTTTTTCGCATGTTCTATGTCATTAATTTCAAGTATTACGAGCGTTTATTCTTGGAACATTCTGGAATGGTTTAATACGTCTATTTACGATAAAATATGAAAATCCAAATGTTAATTTTACTCAGAAACTTATCAAACAAATACAGTTTGAAAATAAACCGACAGATAGTCTTATCCTTAAAAAGTTTTGGAAGTATAAAACAAAATCGTAGACTGTTCAAAATAATTAAATTTGTACCACGTTGAAAATCAGAGAAAAAACATTGCAGCCTTTACTTTGTTGTCCACCGCTTCTTTCAAAGTATTATTGGTATTAAAAATAAACTGAGCTTCCAATCAAATACCAAAATGGTAGCTACTAACAACTGTAATGTACAAGTGCGCAAAAAAAGTCTTGTAAATATTATAACGTATTTTTCATTTCCATGGTAGTGTACTNTTGCTTGATCCGAGATCATTTTCGAACTCTATCTAAGATCGCCATAGAATACTGCTGCACCATTCGAGTTCGGTGCTGTACTCGAGATCGAGATTAACTCTATTACGAACCGCCGAATGTGGTGGTTCAAAGGTATGATCCGAGATCAGAGTAGTGTTAAACGTATTTATTCACTAGAAAGAAAATTAGAATATTTCAATTGTTTGAGTATGGATTTGGGTGTTATTTACAGTTGTGAAATATAAATTTGGAGATGAGCTTCAAATGCTCACATTCAGTATATTTAAAAACGATTGATATGTTTAATGCGGTTACGAAATGTACGCCTGTCGCACCGAACAGACACAGCGGAAAGCTAAAACAGCCACACTGAAACTGACCTCGTTTTCCGCACAAGTAAAAGAGACTTCGCAGATCCAGATGTCCATTTTTTCGCATGTTCTATGTCATTAATTTCAAGTATTACGAGCGTTTATTCTTGGAACATTCTGGAATGGTTTAATACGTCTATTTACGATAAAATATGAAAATCCAAATGTTAATTTTACTCAGAAACTTATCAAACAAATACAGTTTGAAAATAAACCGACAGATAGTCTTATCCTTAAAAAGTTTTGGAAGTATAAAACAAAATCGTAGACTGTTCAAAATAATTAAATTTGTACCACGTTGAAAATCAGAGAAAAAACATTGCAGCCTTTACTTTGTTGTCCACCGCTTCTTTCAAAGTATTATTGGTATTAAAAATAAACTGAGCTTCCAATCAAATACCAAAATGGTAGCTACTAACAACTGTAATGTGCAAGTGCGCAAAAAAAGTCTTGTAAATATTATAACGTATTTTTCATTTCCATGGTAGTGTACTCACTTTTTTAAAATTATAATTTCATAAAATTAGTCTGTTTGTTTAACTTGCATACGATACGATTATTCTCAGGCGAATTCAGCAGTGCGTTCAACAAGGTTACAATCTTAAAAAATACAAGTTTTAAAATATAATGNAATTATTCTCAGGCGAATTCAGCAGTGCGTTCAACAAGGTTACAATCTTAAAAAATACAAGTTTTAAAATATAATGTCGAAACAGGTTCGTTATTTTTTTCGTACACTTCAAAATAAAGAGATGCAGTATGGCATCACAAAATGGAGTCAGTCACAGTGTTTCATCCTATACCTGGATCACATATTTTTCTGGACTGAAACCAGTGGGCTGATTACGAACGTCACATATCGCAAGATTCGGTTCGTTGAGAAGCGGTTTTGCCGGTGTGTAGCGTACTCCGAAGCGAGTTGAGTGCGAAAATCTTGCAAATGTCGGAGTTTGATGACGTCATAACGGTGGTAATCCCAAGGTGTGAGTACGAACCTATGTTGTGTGCGGCCGACATCGCAACTGAAGTGCGTTATTCCCCGCGAGTACGATCGTCCGTGGTGAGCTGAAATGAAACACTGCGCAAGAAAAAACGTAGTACTTTTTAATAATAAGTAAAACACTTTGAATTATCCACAATATATTAGTTACGGCAGTATTTGTATGTTAGAGTGCCGTGTTATATATAGTTACATAATGCATGTTTGCGACGTGAGTTTTATAGGTTATATGTCCATAATGTAAAATTAATAAACTGTTATTTGTTGTCTCTCGGAACCGCTACGCTATTATGGGACTCGTAATACATGGAGAAAATACTATTCCCGTTTTGGTCTCGTAATTTAAAATACACGATTACCTACATTCCTTCGATTACAATTAACTAACGCACGAAATAATAGTCTAGTATACATATGACGCATTATAATAAATATACTATAAGTATCATACGGTAAGGCGTATTGAAAACATTGGACATTCACGTCACTTATTATTTATATAATTAAAGTGGGAAGTATATTGTGTTAGAAATGATTCCCTAATATTTCGTCCTCTCTTTGTTTGCCCAATGTGGGGATATGTATTTGGGAAGATACATTTGGGTGAGTCGTAACTCTCAACTATTTATCACTTTATAATCACGTATATTATTTGCAGACTTGTGACCCTTATGTTTCCTACGTTGTGACGTCATACATATTCGGTACGGCAGAAGCTCCACAGAAATATAGCGAAACACGCAACGCAAGTAGGTTTGTACTAGAGATGTGCATCGAGCGAGTTTGATCACCTAATTTATACTATTTCGTGACGTGGACACGAATGGGCGGTAATATTGAGCGAGTTCGAGCACTCGAAAATGGTACGGTAAAACTTGCTCATAAAATGCACTTTGGTCGCTCAAACCGCATTTAAATCGATCGAGTGCTCGAAAACGTGGACCGCCCGAAGTACTATGAGCATTAGAGAGCGGTCTGTCCAGCTCTCTCTCTCTCTCTCTCTCTCTCTCTCTCTCTCTCTCTATCTCTATCTCTCTCTCTCTCTATATATCTATCTCTCTCTCTCTCTCTCTCTCTCTCTCTCTCTCTCTCTCATGCTCCCCCTGACTGCGGCGGTGTTGCTGCACAGCGTCGACACCACAACTACACAGTAAATACACGTGAGTATTGTGTATTCACTGCAGTCGTGAGTGGATTGTTTCTTACGCGTTAACGTGACCGTATACAATGACTTCCGAGAATAGCGAAGATGCTTCCAGGAAGATGACGGAAATGACATATGAAGTATACGCGACCAGAATAAAAGGAACGATGTGACTTGCGAGATAAATTTGCATTGATTAGAGATGCTGCATCGAAACACCTTGTTGGTTTCGTTCTATCTCGCGAGTGTAAGTGCTTTGTGTCAATTCAAAGCGGGTTCTGGGATAACACATTTAAAGCGTCACTTTTGCCGTGAACGAAACGCAGCAGGTGATGCCTCTGCTCGTGTGCCTGTTTTCTGTGATACCTGTGTTTGTAGGTAACGCAGCTTATGTGCAGATATACAGGTATATCGGTAGGGCAGCAGCCAAGGACAACCAGAGGTGCTCAACGTGCTACCTTCACAACGTAAACGAAGACGTATGTTTACCGAGTGGCAGACCGATGTGGTTCCTTGCGCGTCAGATGCTGAGGTGGATACATATCTTGAGCAGAGCAATGTCGGAAATGATGACGACCTTTATACGTGGTGGCAGGAACTAGATAGTACATTCTCCCACCTCTCTCAGATGGCACGCAGAGCTCTTCGCATACCCACCACCAATGCATCAAGTGTACGTGTTTTCAGCAATTCTGGACATATTACCACCAGACGGTGCCGCATATCGCCTGAGCGTGTGGACTCTGACTTTCATCCTTGGCAATATACACGTGTTGCGAGATGAACAGTTGCCAATGTAACCGGCATTAAGAAACTTCATAAGTAACAGTGCTGCCTCTGTGATTTATATTGATTTTGTTCTATAGTTCCATCTGCCTCAAAGGATAAATTTATATTTATGTAGGAAATGTTATTTCACTCATTAACTAAGTGTTGCATTCACTATTATCGCCTAAAATAAAAGTCGTATTTATGTGCCCTATAAATAGGGATATGCACGATCTGTAAGACCTTTTGTGTCTCTGTACGTGTAGGAACGTTGCTTCGCGAACGCCGCGGGGATTTGTGAGAGTGCATTTAGCGGCAACGTCCCGCCAACAGGCGGAATAATGGTCGTCTGGGCGAACGAGCGAGTTCGAACAGACCGAGTCTCACTCTGTCCAATCCGTGACAGTGCGCCGTGGACAACCGTGAGTATAGACCTGAAAATTTCACGGATTTATTTCGGGACAAGCTAGAATTCAAAACACGTGTGTTAATAACACTTTAGTCCTTAACACACACGGTGTTTGACACCTCCTGGAGAAGGCTGGCTCAATTGTCTCCTTCCACTGTGGCAGCGGACAACCATTGTGCAGCTGATGTTGGCATATTTGTACATAAGGCTGTAGAGTATAGGCTGCGGGTCATTGAACTCGAGAATTTTTCAGGTGTCTATCCATGAGCCTCGGATGTTCGGGCCGACGTTGCGCACGAGTTAGGCTCACATGAATGAGCGAGTAAATTTGTGAGCTTGAACATCTCTTAGTTTGTAGTCACTACTTGCGGTACGTGTTTCGTTAGCACTTGGTGGATATCGCAGTCTTCGGTAGGAGTTCATCAGGCAACAGGAGATCTTCGATCGGAACTCTGCCAATCGTGTTGGTGCAACACATTTGTACCCTGAAACTCAATCCCAACTGAAGATCGTGTTGGAACCAGGATCTTAGGTTCTTGGTTGAGGACAGTTATTGGTGGAACAGGGCGTCGCGCGTTTTTGACGGCATGTGACAACGGGTGGGCTTGATCGTAACTCATATTTATGACTACAAAGCCGGTAACCAAGTTGTTCGGAGCCCACTTCAACCTGGAGTTCCCGACGCGCGTGGTCTTCAGATGTATGGCAGTTCATCGCGGGGGAGCCTCTTGTTAGAAACACCAGGCGACGTCGGCGATGTCTTGTGTTCCCACTGGTGGGCGCCTGAGTGACAGGTGTGCTCGCGGGTTCAACAGCCGATTGCAGACTTCCGCGGGGCCTTCTGCCCTGGATGACGGTCTTATCTCGCTGGGTACGTGCCGCTCTTCCGGCGGTGCGGGCTTGCGCGCAACTTTCTGTTTACTTTCCTCGTAATGGGTCTCCCTCCCTCTACCCAGGGACTGAGGCTCAGTTTGTTTGCATGGGCTGCGGTTTCGTTCGTGACTGGGGAGGGTGTGCGAGAGAGTTCGTGTTTTAGAGGGGTAGGGGGGAGTACTTTACTGCCTCCTGCCCTGCCTCCCCCGGGCGACCCATCGTCTTCTCTTCTCAGGCTTCTTTTCCCGTCGTCCAGGCTTTCCTGCATCGTTCCACGTAATCTCTCCTGCAATTAAGTGCCTATTTTGTGATCCGCGATTTCCTCCGTTCTGTACGACCGAGATTTCGAAGTCCTCGCGAAGACCACCAAGGAAGGCTGTTCGTTTCCTGCATCACTTCAGATTAAAAACAAAAAAAAATTAAGGAAGATCCGCACAAGGTGTGTCGCGCAGCAAATTCCCGAGTGATCCCAGGCCTGTCATATCAACTGGTAGATCGTGCAAATTAAAAAAAAAAGAATCTTAATAGTTATATTATGTTCATGCGAAGAACATTTTAAAAACATGTTAAGCATACTCTTACAGAATTTATTAAATGATGTTCCGTTTTCGTTTCAATATTTACGAATCGGTAATGTAGAAAGCCAGTCAATTTTTTCCATAACTTAAGGTTTCTGAAATTGATAAGCAAGTTTTTACTAATATGCTGTGAACTTCTGTAAAATAAGTTAAAATCTTATTAATTAGGCGACGTATCGCTTCCGATGAGGAATTTTTAATTTTCACAACTTAATTTGTTTTAGGGTTGCTATTAGAGCCACGTTACGATTACTATAAGAAACTGCTCCAAATGGTATCCCTGACTAAACAATATTAGCAAAGCATAAAAAAGGCAAATTTTCTCAAATAAAACATCTTTTGACTTTACTGTCATAGTTACAAGTCAGTGCTCGAATGTTTGTGGTTGTAATACAGGTCACTGTAGATAGCTAATTGCAGTCGATAGTTTTTTTCAGTTCTTAAACGATATTAAATTTATATAACATTGTCGGATTGGTGAGTGACACATTCCCGGTACCATGCAGCTGAAATATCGATAAAAGATACTGAAGAGGCAGGACGAAAGCGAGTCAAAATCCCCTGGACTGCAAACAAGAGGCGATGGCCGACGTGTTACGCCCACGGAATCACGTTCCCGCGCGCCGCGATGAACAGTGATCATCAGCAACGACAACATGGTTTTCCGCGACCGCTCCGGAAGCCCACACACCCACGGCGCGGCTCGCTGACGTCACGAGCCGGCAGTTTCCCATCCTCGTGCTCAGCCACGATTGCGGTTGTTGCTCACCGACCTCGGCCATGCAAACACTCTCCCAGGGTAGAGTCCGCCGACGTNCATTCCGCTCGTTGCATATGTATGGCCCCTCCCACCCCTCGGCGAAATTCCCCGTAATTTACGCCGATACGACCGTGTGCGCCCCCATTGGGCGCTGCGAGCTGTTGGTATTCGCCTCGAGGACCTCGACAATTGGCGAACGAAACTCAAATAACAGGAGTGATGCACAGTACGGCGTTGTGCAACAATGTGTTTAAGCATATCGTCTCAAGGCTGGAGGGGTCTGAAAAAGTATGTCCGCGGAGCCACCTGTGTCATTTGCCAGTCTTGTTAGCACAGGGCAGCGTGCTGAAGATTTCGCAGTGCTGTGTGCTCACCTATCGTCGTGGCAGTAGGATTACATCCAAACCTGCAAGCGAAAGCTTGATATAGGCTGTTCACGGTAAAGTGAGCACTTTTTAGGCCCTTGTTACTTTTTTATTTCAGCCATTTTTATCCTCTAACCACAATTTTAAATAAATATTGCCATGTAAATAATAAACACAGTGTGTATAGTCCATCGCACTCTGAAGTAAATGTCTAAGGCTAAAATAAATTACATGTATTGACTATTATTCCAAATGAGAGGACTTTCAAAAGTGCTCATGTCACCTCCATTAGCCTATAACTTTTCGACTGATTTCGGTTATTCTGCACATTTTATAGCCCCACACAAGGTCATCATAACGGAAGGTACTTCAAGCTAACTGTATGGTTGGTAATTTTTATTGGCCTTACTATCGCCTCCGTTTATTTTGAAAATGATTCGCCCATCTATAGGCTCTAAAAACATTTTTTTGTACTTTTACAAGAAATATCCTTGGAAACCCAGTTGCCAAGAAAATCTTTTGTAAAACTAAAAACAGTTTTCTTGTAAAATCTGCAAAACATATATTTGTAATATTATTGAAAAGTTTACATACAATATTTTTCCTAGAAAACAAATGTGATGAATTAATAACAATGAGTAACTAAAAAAAATATTTCAAATATAATTCACGAAAAAAATAAAACGTTACGCTTTGCCAGCATAGGGATTAGCACCCATACCCCTTGTGTTATTAGCCCGCACCCTTAACCACAAGACCAACTTGAATTACGAATTTAACACTTATTTTTATGGTAAATATAGTTGCGAGTGCCTAAAAAATAATATGACGTTATTTGATTAAGGAAAATATATTCGTTTCATTTTAAGAGTTCTGTTGTTGAGTTGAGAGATTTGGATGGCTCTTAACAACGAGGTATTGAGAGCCGACTTAAGAGTACTGTTTAGCTACGAAACAGTTAATGAGTAATACGGTCACGTTTTATTGAAATTATCGTTTCATTATGAATATTTGAGTTGTTTGAAGTTTTTTACGTTATTCAAACTTGCCATACATTTCTTTTTGCACGCAACTACACTTTACATCCCCCATAGTTTCTGCACAACAGCTATATACGGTTTTACGTTGTTGAGTGTCCGCCATTTTGCTGAAACTCGTGGATACGGGTCAGAATAGTACAAACATTTCTTGAGGTCATTTACAAACGATGTGTATCCTACGCAGAATTTGAACCCGGAAATTGGTGGCCCAACGTTGCGTTAAGGACCACGGCCACTCAGGTCGCCTCCAGCCAATGGACATACTCGTCTTCCGTGGGTGTCTGTGACCAGCAGTGAAATGCACCATTGAGGATGGGGATAGAACCAGGGACTCCAGAGCTCGGATGCCTGGCATTCTTACTACTAGATGGCTATACATATTTTACAGTCAGAGCATGAGAGAGTTCATCTGATATGTGCACAAAAGAATGCCATACTTTAAACAAAATACACTAATTATCATAAAAGTTTACGCACTAAGAGTAAATCATTATTAGATTCAAACGAAATTTTAGGAATGTGATGGTACAGACAAAATAAATAATATATTACAGTATCGTTATATAGTCCATTCACGGTTACTTCCAACTTTTCTCAAGACCTGCTAAAGTTTTACTTGCAGTGTATTTCTGCGCATCATACAAACACAGCTTAACTTAAGTGCAGAAAATTACACCAAAGGGACAACGCACCACATTCATGCGCACTCAGTGTAATAACATTTTGCATTAGAACTATTTCTTACTAGACATTACCAACACACATATTTTCTATCTGTTTTTATTCATATTAATTATAAATGAAATGTTATAATCTACACATATGATATAAAGTAAAAGTTCGTTCTAACCAACAAATAAAGTGCTTTTATTTTAACAAAAGTATAAAACGCTTGCGAAACGTAAGATGTTTGGAAAACGACCAAAGTCGCCATACATGGAGTGATTTTTCAAAGGTTTGATTCAAAAAGTGTGAAGAAACCGCGAATTGACTATAGCAGGACAATTTTCCACCTACTTGAGACCTTAATACATGGTTGGATCGCCTTGTGCCTGGCTATCTGCATCAATACGATCNCCTTAATACATGGTTGGATCGCCTTGTGCCTGGCTATCTGCATCAATACGATCGGACATGGAATAAAACAATCACTGTATGTTACCTGGAGCCAGATTTTCTCACATTTTAACTTCTCTTTTGAAATAAAATCCGCCCAAAAATGTTTAAAGCTCCAAACTGGTTTTAAGGTCATTCATTGGGCTAGAAAATACTTGTGAGGAAATCATACTACTGCATTACTGACCGCAATTAAAAAAAAATTAATGTTATAAATACACGGCCACAAAATACTGAATCACCTATCGCATTTCGCGACCATCCTGTTTCNCGGACATGGAATAAAACAATCACTGTATGTTACCTGGAGCCAGATTTTCTCACATTTTAACTTCTCTTTTGAAATAGAATCCGCCCAAAAATGTTTAAAGCTCCAAACTGGTTTTAAGGTCATTCATTGGGCTAGAAAATACTTGTGAGGAAATCATACTACTGCATTACTGACCGCAATTAAAAAAAATTAATGTTATAAATACACGGCCACAAAATACTGAATCACCTATCGCATTTCGCGACCATCCTGTTTCTNAAAAAAAATTAATGTTATAAATACACGGCCACAAAATACTGAATCACCTATCGCATTTCGCGACCATCCTGTTTCTCTATTGTCTACCATTGCATTTGACTTGGAGCCTCTAGCTTCTTAGATATACCACTTGTTTTTTCCTATACTACAGAGTCTTTTCAAAACATACAAACAAGTTTCCTAGACAGTTGAATAGCCGACCGCTGGGCTGGTACAGAAGGCGGCTCCTGGGTCTCTGATACACGTGTTACGAATTCCCGGAAACCGCTACGGTGTCGCTGTCACGTGTGCCGTATGTGCGTGGATTCGTAACTACACGAGACATGGGCTGTCTTGGCCGTGGCTGGTCGCCAACGCAATTCCGAGAAAAGGTCAGCTGGAGGAGAACTCGACACTTGGTATTCAACTGCATCAATTTCTTTTTATTCTTTTTTTTCTCGCGTGTATGCGAGCAAGTTTTAAATAGAAATGTACTTGTAGCTGCGTCACTATCCTGCGTGCTGTCTCTGCAAGAGAGATGACGTTCAACCATTTACGGCACGCGTTAAATTCCTATGTTATGAGCAACGGGGAATTTACGTTCGGTCGTAAGTGCTGTGGCATTGATGCATTGCTCGCTTGCTCGACGGGACCGATGACAGCACGTGACTGGGGATCTCTGCTCTTGACCATTTATAAAGCGAAGGCATCGACTGTTTCCGTCAATAATAATGACCTTACTTCTCACCAGGCCGGTCTTCGTGCTGGCCACACAGTAGGTGTCGTATCTGTAATCCACGTTACTGACGACGCGAGAAGAAATTGACAAAAGGTTGTTGACAGTTTTGACACTGGTATACGTTCACGAAACGTTTTATACAGTCGACCAGAGAAGCTGGTCTGCCGCACTCTTGAAGCATTTATTGCCGTATTTTCCAGACTTTAAAAACTGCATATCTCAGTCGTGACCAGACCCCTTACAAAGCATCCTTGTCTACCGGGGATTCAGATCCGTAAATTTACTTCAGGAAAATCTTCAACTTACAGAGCTGGAATTTTAGGATTTGTACTTAGCCTGTATGTAAATTGACACACTTTCAGATAGTAACGGTTCGAGAACCCATTTTTGCATGGTTTGGTATATCATTTGCGTTTTAATGTGTTTTGGTACCCTTGTGGGTGAATTTGCAGCGACTTAAAAAAGTAATTTATCTGTTTTGTCCAGTTTATCTTAAATATTTCTTGGCCCTAAATTTCTTTAGTATTTTTTTTTAATGCGTGTTTTAGTATGCAAGTATTTAAAAGTCACCTACCGATCACTTTATGTGCTTTCTTAATAAGTGTGTTTTATTTTCATCCTGTATAACCTCTTTAAAATAAAATATGGTACAAAATTTTCTACAGAATTTAATACACTAAATCATTTTTTTTNATCCTGTATAACCTCTTTAAAATAAAATATGGTACAAAATTTTCTACAGAATTTAATACACTAAATCATTTTTTTTCTAGATAAATTTAATCCTAATAAATGGAAAAATTGGCTTGAAAGAAATATTTTCCTACAAGAAGTTTNATTTTTTTTCTAGATAAATTTAATCCTAATAAATGGAAAAATTGGCTTGAAAGAAATATTTTCCTACAAGAAGTTTAAGTAACGTACTTATGCAATAAAACATCAAACGTAAAAAAACAAACAAACCAAAAGTATATACACAAATTTGCAACATATTTAAATTCGAAAGCAATACCATACGCAAAGGCCGTATTGTTGTTTCATAATGCTGTAAAAAGCTGAAATTACTACATAAACACCGCAGTAAAATGGAAGGTTGAAAATAAGAACAATTTTTATAGTGCTATTTCCACGTCTTATAAAGCATATGAGGAAGCGCTACTAACTCCACTCCGTAGTAAGGCACTGCATTATCGAGGTACCTACTAGTTTTGCTGGGGGAAATCAGCGAGGAAAGGAAAGAAAAAAATTGTGCTTGAATAATGTTCTGGTTTGTTCTAATGATAGTTGGTGATTGAGTTACATTACAGCCATAACAAAATAATTCACTACTTTTTTTTTTTGGCGTGAATACTTTTTCAAAATCAGACCGACACAGGGGGTACTATGGCGGAAACGGGGATGTAACGTTGCGGGGTGATCTTATCCAGCACTATAACTTCGTGAAATAAATTCGATCTTGTTCGACCGGGTATACGACTACGATGAGAACATGATCTTGAGTTTCCGCCGCGAATACGCGAGGCGCGGGTGGGGCCCCGCGGCGATTGGTGCCAATTTTGGGCGCGGGAGAAAATTACCGGGCAGTATATCTCGCGACTCTGGTGTGCTACCGCGCTGATTTTGGCGCCAAACGAATCCTGTCTAGATATGTGCATTTAAGCTATAACCGCTAAGTAAAAGTTTCGTTACTTTTGTTTCTACTTCGTATCCTAAAGAAAATATTACCCGCCGACGCAGACGTGTTCACGTAAAACACACAGCCGTGTACCCCAACACAGTCACAACCCGATTTTAGTCGTCCACGTGTTTCACTCTTCACTCTTAACGCGCGTAGAGTGCGTTGCACGTCTTACCAGCGACATGTCTGCTATAGTCCATTTCACGGTTTCTTCTGATGTTTTGAAACGAACCTTCGAAAAATCACCCTAGGCGTAATATGTCAACCTGTTTGTTCAATCAATTGTACAGCACAAATGCACTGAAGAGCCAAAAAAAAACTGGCATAGGCGTGCGTATGCAAATAACAGAGGTATGGAACCAATCAGAGTAACGCGATGCGGTCGGCAGCTAGATCGGTTACTGCTGCTACAATGATAGGTTATCAAGATTTAAGTGAGTTTGAACGTGGTGTTATAGTCGGCGCACGAGAGATGGGACATAGCATCTCCAAGGTAGTGATAATATTTGGATGTTCGCGTACGACCATTTCACGAGTGTACCGTGGATATCGGTAAGTCGGTAAAACATCACTGCGGCCGGAAAAATATCGTGAAAGAACGGGACAAACGACGACTGACCAGAATCATTAATCGTAGCAGACGTGCAACCCTTTCTCAAATTGGTGCAGATTGTATTTGGGGACTGCCCTGCAGGATTAATGGTGTGAATTGCCTCCTGCATACCTTCAGACCGTAGTCGAGTCAATGCCACGTCGTCTTGCAGCACCTCTGCAAGCTGGGTGGCTACACGATATTAAGCAGGTGTACCAGTTTTTTTTGGCTCTTCAGTGTACGAGGTGTGTACAAAAAATAAGGTTACTTGTTATTTTGTGACTTTGTCTCGATAAATATCTATTTTTTCCCCTTCAAAGTAATCCCCCTCAGATACAATACACTTATGCCAGCGCTTTTTGCCAATTCTCGAAGCACTTATGATATGCGCATTTTGGTATGGCATTGAAGTTTCCCAGGTCTTTATCTCCTCAATCCTGGCAAACCTCCTTCCTTCCATGGGTCTCTTCAGTTTTGGGAACAGGAACAAGTCGCAGGGGGCCATGTCCGGTGAATACGGTGGCTGAGGCATGATTACGGTGGTGTTAATACAGATTCTTTGATCCATTGTTTGCGATAGCAAAAAATCGCCAAGCACACCAAAACATGTCTAACCTGTACATCTATCACAAACAAACTAACAATGCAAATTGGCTGATAATGTCAACATATGTTGGGGACATGTGTACCAACATAACAATAAAAACAATCGATAATCGAATGTACGTACCCTCTAAATTTGCAAAGTCGCCTTATTTTTTAAACACAACTCGTATATAACAATGTGATTAATTTTAAGTAATGTAGTTTTGAATAAATGAAACTTTAACTTAGTATCTTCTATAACTTGTAATATTTTTTTCGCATTAATACGAATTAAAAACAGTGATATCAGCGATTTGTTGGCAACGGTTAGTTAAAAATAGTTCACAGTTAAAATATTATTTTAACCTTTTTTTGATATACTTTTTGTAAATTTGATGTTGCCTATTGATACATTTGAATTTTTAGGTAGCACTGAGGGAAACATATTTTATTGTTACAGTTAAAAATATCACCGCAAATTACCGTGCGTAGGCCCTAGTGACATGGTGTTTTCTTTCGTCCGAGGAAGAAAATTCAATAGGCGGAGTGGAGCTTGTCGCTCTCTCTCTCTCTTTCTCTCTCTCGGGAAGTTTCGCACCACCTGTAGTAGCAGGAAAAGTATACATGTTTTCAGTTCTATCATATTTCATACTTACAGCAAAAATAATGATTTTTTAATTTGTAATTTACAATTGAAACGAGATTTTATTGTTTGAATACTTATTATAATATCTTTAGATGTGATAGCGGTACGGTTACTAATCCGAAGTTGGCAGAAGTGGCGACTGGCGACGGCGACATGACATGGCGTGTTTCTGAACGAAGTGTCTAGTTAGTACTCGTTGTGTTTTTTAAATCTACCTAGGCAAGTTACGATGTTGTGATAAATCTGTTTTTCCACGCCAGCAATAAATATATTGTGAAGTGCGTCGTGACCGCTGTGTGTGTGTGTAAAAGAGTATTGTTTCCATTACGTTACGTTGGACCAGTGTGTGGGTGATTGCAAATATAGGATGTGTGAAATGTATACGTTTTCACCGGGAACTGTTTAAAAGACGAAATTAATTGTTTGAAAGTCACGTTTGTTTATCACAGCGTCATAACCTTGCCNTCACCGTGAACTGTTTAAAAGACGAAATTAATTGTTTGAAAGTCACGTTTGTTTATCACAGCGTCATAACCTTGCCGTAGGTGTTTGAAAAACAATTGTGTAACGTATTTACGTTTCTGCCATTTGAATGTTTGCCACTAATAAAATATTAANGTAGGTGTTTGAAAAACAATTGTGTAACGTATTTACGTTTCTGCCATTTGAATGTTTGCCACTAATAAAATATTAAGTCCAGACAGATAATTTTAAATAAATAATAAAATAAACCAGAATCGCCGGAATTAATAACAAATTTCACATATTATTTTTTAAATACGAAAATGCATGTCATTAAGTTTCTTGAAACTATGAAAGAGTAAATGCTAAATTGAACGTTTTTTTTCGAGAGAATTTCGTGCCTACAAAGTTCTTACGTGTAAGTAGACGTTTACCTATCAACTTAATATGTATTAGCATGACCAATAGTCAAGGGTAGCTGTTTAGGTCTATACCGGAGCTAAATTGTTTCATTCGCCTTGCATAACAACGATTTCTGCAGCCTTCCTGTCTGCCCGAGTTTGGATGACGTCGCAAAGGCGCCATCGCGAACCCGATATCCAGCCACCCGGGGCTCAGTTATTGAAGTGGGTAGGGGAGAACCCCGCTGAGGGCTGGGAGTTAATTTCATTAATTTTTATATTACAGAGCGCTCCCTTCGGTGCAACGCCGTTTTTGTTTGCTTTATATTGAATATCTTTCTTTTGTATTGCAACCATGAAGTAACCTTCGGATATAGTTAGTCTTTTGTCTTTTTCGTGTATTGCATGTGTTGCNTCTTTTGTATTGCAACCATGAAGTAACCTTCGGATATAGTTAGTCTTTTGTCTTTTTCGTGTATTGCATGTGTTGCCTTTTCCTTCTTGATTATAATTAAATTTCTTATAATTGCGGAGTGTTTTTAATTAATATTCAATAAGTTATGGGCCCAGCACCGCCTTCAAAGTGCGTTTGTGTTGTTGAGTGGCTATTTTGCGCAGTATTGTTATCAGTAGTAAAAAAGATATTGTGTGTAGTTGTTGCCGTAATCCAAGTCTAACGATGGATTTCGCAAAACACATAAAACTATTAGCTGGTGAGTCAGACTGGGCTATTTGAAAGAGGAAGATCCGAGATTTACTATATTACCATGAAGGGACATTAGATATTCCAGACAGGGAGTTGAAGAAACTAGACGAGTCTGTAGCTCAGAAAGATGAGGTATGCTATGAAAGGGATGTGGCGTTCTATCGAAAGGCAAATAGTATTGTCAAGTCAACAACAGTTAGTACTGTTACTGACTCTGTATATCAGAAGATAATGAAAAAGAATCAGCAGGTGATATATGGGGAGCTTTAGCGAATCAGTTTGAAGCTACCTCACAAGATCAGCTTTTTAAGATATGTAGAGTTTTTTGTTTTAACCTGGAATGCAGAAGAAGATACAAAACATCTTCTTGCCATATTGCCAAACTTAAAGTATGTGGATTCATTTGAATGATAGTCTAAAAGAGAAGAACGAGAATCCGTTACCTGAGTTATTGTTGACCTGTAACATATTATTAGNGATTTGAATGATAGTCTAAAAGAGAAGAACGAGAATCCGTTACCTGAGTTATTGTTGACCTGTAACATATTATTAGTTCTTCCAAGTAGTTTTGAAAATTTTAAAGCAAGTTTGATGTTACTGTCGAAAGATTCGTCAAATACCTTTGATGAGTTAAGTATACAGCCCTGCATGTTTGAAAGAAACATGATGAAATAGAAGTAGTGTAGTAGTATCTCTGAGGCTCTTATCGTAAAGGATTATAAGAAGATGAGTAATGTTAATCCAAGAAATCCAGCTAAGAAGGACGACTTTTGAAATTACTGTTGAAAAAACGGTAACTGGGTTCGAACTTGTCGAAAATGGGTCTGAAATGGAAGATAAAAAAGGAAAGATGAGTCAAAAGGTGCCGCAAGTAATGCTGTTAAACATGTAGTTGATTTAGTGTCAATCTGCAGTGATGTATTTAGTGCTACTTTAAAGAGTATGTACCCAAGATTTCTAGAAATTTAAATTCTGTACTAGCAGCTCATGATTTAAATCCTGACAGTATTTTTGAATTATCAGTTACAGAATGTATAGTCTCATGGTTAGTGGTAATATAGCGATGAAAGGCGTTCGAGAACAGGGAGGAACTCTGTATAAGGCAAATATATAAGCAATAGTTCCCCAACAGCCAGCTGAAGTAAATACTGTGATTTCGAATGAATTGTTATTTCAATTATACCACAAGAGGTGGGACCATCAAGATAAGCGACACGTTAAACAGAAACTTGAACAAGAGTTGGGAGTGAAAGTCGAACTCGAGAGAAAGATCTGCGAGCCATGTGTTTATGGAAAAGCGCATCGTCCACCATTTGGTACCAATGTGGTCCCGGTGAATTAATCTCGACTGATATTATTGGTCGTTTTAAAGAATAATTTTCAAAGAAACATTATTTTGTAGTATTCAAAGATAGATATATTAAATTTTGATACAGCTATTTGTTGAAAAAAATTAGAAGCAAGTGAGTGTCTGGAGCAGATGTTAATTCATGCTAAGCAATAAGGTCATTCAGTTAAGGTGCTATTGAGCGGCAATAGTGGAGAATACGATAATGATGAAATTCTTAAGATTATTCAACAGCATGGAGTAACTCAAAGGCTAACAGCATCCTACACACCACAACAGAATGGGTTAAGTGTACGGGAAAATCGCACAATAGTAGAGATGGCTAGAATATTGTATTCTAACTAAGAAGTAACTTTTCCTGCAGCCATTTGGGCAGATTTGGTTACTACAGAAAGTTATATATTGAATCGTACAGCAGAGTCTGTTGGTGGACTTAGTCCATATGAACTTTGGTTAAAGAAAAAACCAATATTTATGCATCTCGGAATAATAGGATTGTCGTGTTATTTCCATATCCCAAAAGGGAACCGAAATAAAATGGATAAGAAGGCAACTAATGGATTGTTGGTTGGCTATGATAGTGATGAGCACTACCACATATATGTGAAAGAGACCAGAGAAGTGTATCTATCTAGATATGTCATTTTTCAAGAGAGACTTCAAGAATGTGTTGAGAAAGTGGAAGTTCCTTTACTCGAAAGAAAATCTGTATCAACAGAAACTGATGAAGAAGTAAATTAACAAGAAAATAAGGTTGCAGTGAACAAAAACTGATGAAGATATAGAAGACAACATTGAAGTCGATGAGGGTGTGAAGGAATAACAAAGATATATACTTTGTGATGGATTGAAGTTCCAAGCACCAGGTTATTTAGAAATCATTGTGACAGCAGTTAATGCTGCTGAACTAAAAGTATGGTATGATAAAAGATACTCCAAATACTTATGATGAAGCTACCTCAATTGAAGAAGCAGCAGATTGGACTAATGCCATGCAAAATGAGATGGCATCTTTAAATGAGAATAATATGTGGGAGTTAGTTGAATTACCAAAAGGAGTAAGGGCTATTCCGTGTAGATAGAAAAAAATTCCTAAAATTTCCAAAAAAAACCCGTGACCCTTGACACTTGGCTAAAGACCCGAGACTCAAGACTCAAGACCCATGACTCAAGACCCTTGACTGAAGACATTTGACCCTATGACTTTTGACCCCATTTCCATGTTCTTATTCTTTTTGCCATCTTGTTTCNCCCTTGACTGAAGACATTTGACCCTATGACTTTTGACCCCATTTCCATGTTCTTATTCTTTTTGCCATCTTGTTTCCAGAATTTTTCACTTCATGCTCTGTCACCCCATCTTGCCTCTCTCGTTCTTCTCTCTCCCACCTATTTTCTCTCTTGCATCTTCGTCTGCTATCTTGGATGCCGTTTGCTATAGTTCCCTCGCCGCCTGCTAGGGGCGCTGGTGTTGGCCATCATGTTGTTGTTTATTGCTTCTAGTGTGCGCAGGTGTAGCCGATCGCTCTACATGCCAGTGTGTATATTTATTTATGAATTTAAGGATGAAGTTTAATTTGCCATTTACGAGAAGTTGTGAATATGGTATGCAAATTTACAGGGGGCCAGACCCCAATCACACTTTCATCGTTGTCTATAAAATNCCCTTGACTGAAGACATTTGACCCTATGACTTTTGACCCCATTTCCATGTTCTTATTCTTTTTGCCATCTTGTTTCTAGAATTTTTCACTTCATGCTCTGTCACTCCATCTTGCCTCTCTCGTTCTTCTCTCTCCCACCTATTTTCTCTCTTACATCTTCGTCTGCTATCTTGGATGCCGTTTGCTATAGTTCCCTCGCCGCCTGCTAGGGGCGCTGGTGTTGGCCATCATGTTGCTGTTTATTGCTTCTAGTGTGCGCAGGTGTAGCCGATCGCTCTACATGCCAGTGTGTATATTTATTTATGAATTTAAGGATGAAGTTTAATTTGCCCTTTAANCTAGTGTGCGCAGGTGTAGCCGATCGCTCTACATGCCAGTGTGTATATTTATTTATGAATTTAAGGATGAAGTTTAATTTGCCATTTACGAGAAGTTGTGAATATGGTATGCAAATTTACAGGGGGCCAGACCCCAATCACACTTTCATCGTTGTCTATAAAATATAATTATTAATTTTAAGATGTTTTTATTATAATTCAACTGTGCATTCCAGCTTTGTATTTTTTTTTTTTACTGTTTTATTAAAAAAGGAGATGACAATATGATACTTTTCATGCCATTCCGCTTGTCCTCAAACTTGCTGCATACATGTTTTAACCATGTGCATGGCTCCACGACTTGGTGCCACGACTTGGGATGGGCAATGTTAGCATTATAACAGGTCCGCACCTGCATGGTGTCAAGTAATATGTTAGCGTGTGTGCTTTCAAGTCGTTTTCTCATGTTTACACCTGCATGGTGTCTGGTAACCGTGAAGTGTCTGCCTGTTGGACTTTGCTCCCGTGTCTTGTAACACGATCTCCGCACCGCACTCGGCAGTTAACTACAGCATGCTGTCCATCCACCAGGCACTGTGGATTGGTGTGTGGATTTCTGATTATCTTGCTGATTGGTGTGGATTGATGTGTGGATTGTTGATTGCGGTGCTGATTGGTGTGGATTGGTGCGTAGATTGCTGATTGTGTTACTGATTGTGGTACTAAGTTGTGTGCATGCAGTGCCAATTGCAGTGCATGTGGTGCTAAGTGCAACATAAGCAGTGCTAAGTGCGGTTATTGGGGTGCTAAGTGCGGTGATTGCGGTTCTAAGTGTGGTGATTGCGGTGCTAAGTATGGTGTGTGTGGTGCTACGTGCAGTGCTTGCTGTGCTAAGCGGTGTGTATTGCATGCAGTGCTGTGTATGTGGTGCTAGGTGCAGTGCTGATTGTGGTGCTAAGTGCGGTGCATGTGTTGCCAAGTGCGGTGTGTGCGGTGCTAAGTGTGGTGCATGTGGGTCGCAAGTTAAAACAAAATTATGTAGTCCTACCTCCAAATCTAAAATGTGGACATTTTATTTAATAATCTCGCTTTTAAAAGTTTCTATCCAGGTTCCTCGGTATATCTAATCACCTCCTGCATAAAGTGTATTTGCTCTTTGCATTAGAAGTGCCTAGAACTACAACAAGCTCCCACCATGCTTCGCCATTGGTCGATCACAACTTGGACTTTGTACTGAATAACGCAGCACCATGGCAGGCCCCCACCATGTTTCCCAATTGGTCGTTGAGCGACTTGAACTGTGTACAGATTGTCCGCGGAGGGATACAAGGAAAATAGTTCCAAAAATCTGATATAAGTTAGAAACGCACCTACTTCGTTCCATTCTGCCTTGTGAATTTGCTGTGTATGATTCCGAGTGCTTCTTTGGTACTGTCATCTTAAGTCTATCATCAAGTTCATTCGGGTCGTCGGGAGAATCATCATCCTTCTCATCAGATACTTCAGCAACACTATCGTCAGTCATTATCAGCAATGCTGCTTCATGATCATCTTCACCTCCTGTTTCACACTTTATAATAAATTTACTTTTCTTTGCAGCAGGAATTTTAGGGTTATCAGTATTTAGAGCCGATGGATGTTTATTGTAAAGTTCGTAGATTTTACGTGAAAGTCTTCCAAGTGTATATTTCGCGCGAACCACTCTACTGCACGACACAGGTCACTCATTCCATCTTTAGCGTTAACTGTCTCATCGTAATCGCCTTTGGAAACAGTACCCATCGATGCAGTAAGAAATATTAATGGCGTCACTTTCTGTCATTCAAAATACGAATCCGTGAAGTTCTTGTATTGGTTCTTCAATGTATCACGTTGCATAAACTACATGTGTCCATTGTCTTAATGTTTCCTCATGAGAACAGGACTCTTCGAACAGGTGGTTCTCTCATGTTGCCGAGCATTTTGACTGAAGGTGTAAACTCGATCGCAGAATCGACCCTGGCAACAATCGGGCAGCGATGATGCATGTCACGGCTCCATGTTCGTTGAAGTTAAAGGCAGGCCTTCGTATTCACAATTCTTCTTCACAATAAGACGGGAGTGCGCTTCCAAATCGGTGTTCAACTCGCGATGTCAGAACGACAAATGTATTTTTTCTATATAAAGGCGATTCTTTTTACGGTAATGAACCTACCTTCTGTGGGCACAAGGTTAGGCCCTTTACCGTCAAGGTCGAAGGTAAAAAGCAATCCCCTAAATCCTTCTTGAGAGATAAATGGGAAATTTTTAACTAAGGGAAAAAAGAGAATTTTAAGAGAGGGAGGGAAATTTTATGCTAAAAATTGTCAATTTTTAGGGGAAAAGAGGATATTTTGAGAGAAAATGGCCGCCAGGCGACCCTAATGACAGAGCATGGCTTCGGACTCCCCAGCCCCTTGCGCCAGGTTCGTCATATATATTCTACTACCGACTGCTGTTGCGGCTCTATCATACAGCCGATTCATATCAAATTCAAAAAACAAAATGCGTGACGTAAAAAAAAAAAACAAGTACTATTTGAAAAAAGAGGAGCCAAGGCCACGCATGTACTGGGCTGGCATAAGTTAAACTGCCCAGACCAATATGACTCAACAAACTCTAATTGCCCGAAGTGTTTTAACATTTCAAAAAGACCGACATGGCGCACACCTTTGTCCCCGAACGGCAGCTGCTCAGCAGAGCTTCACGATCAAGTGAACCAGTCGAAGGATGACAATTGAAATACCTCCTTTCAATCCCCGACAAAACCAGGGCAACACCCCCATCCCCTCCACGGTTACATAAAGCAATGTGACACTAGCGTCACAAAGAAACATACAGTCTCAGCGGCAGTAGAGCCAATCGACGAAACCAAATATAAACTTGATGCGCCAACCTCTTGTCCAACGTAGACCCCCACAGCACAACATAAATACAAGCAGTACCGTCGACGACGGGTATAGATGTCCACAAATGATCCAGAGGGCGTAACACTCGATCGCCGCGTTACAATATATTTACTTGCAAATGAGTGTGTTTCTGTGCAGCGTACGTGGTTTGATAGCTCACTGTTTTTTATTTACAGTGTAATCATGTATCTCGGCTACGTTCAGTTCTCGGCGTCACCACTAATGGAAACACATCCGCTGGGCAAACAAGTTTGTAATGTGTCGAGTTTCAGAGGAAATTAAACGAGACTCGAATCACTTAGGAATTATTATTTTTGTAGGCACCTTTGATTGGATAACTATTTCCGTTTTTTTTTTTTTGTATACTCTAAAATTTATTCAGGGGGTTTAATCTCTAATGTGAAACAATATTTAAATAACCGAAGAGATGCTGCTAAGTTACGAATTCGTAACCATAATGCTTTGGGAATCATTGCTCAGGTCAGTGTGACCGTAAATTGTAGATAAATTATTGTTCAGTCACTATAATTTAGTTTCTGTAATAATCATTAAAATTTTAGTGATTGCACTGAAAATGTAGCTTACTTGGAACAATTTCCACTGTTTAGTCAGTATGTGCTAGCCGCATTCTTGGATACCACATAGTTCTGAAGTTACGAAAACGTGAGCTGAACGTGTATTGATAATGTGCATTTCCCCCCCCCCCCTTTTTTTCGAGCGTATTTAACGTACTTCTTACTGTTGTAATTATCCTGCACGACGTCACTTTGGTAAAGTGATTGTCATGTCGAGATTCGCCAGTCTGTCCCAGGTTCCGACAAGTCAGGAGATTTTGGATGGGGCTTCTCACGTGGGTAGGGTGGGAAACCCTGCGTACTCCAATTTGTTCGCCTCTTAATTCTGCATAAACAATCCTGTCCTTCGGTTAAAGCAGCCTGTTCCACTTTGAGATAGCCTCACCTCATCTTATGAGTATTCGCCGTGTTTGAAGTAGGAACAAGATGTTGATGTTATGTATACTTTTTATTGCTTGGAAAGACGATTTCCTGTTTCTCCGAATGCGGAACGAAAGGTAGTGAAATAGTAGGAAATAACTTTGTGCTGCGTGTGGATGCTTTGTAGGGTCGACATGTTGCGACGTCCTATTCATTCCGCCACCCCTTCATCGGGGCGAATGAACCCCATATTCTGTTTGCGGCCCGCGATGCCGAAAAAAGAAGCTGGACATATTATGCACCCACAATTATCATGGTCGTGCAAAACAAGTCGTGCTATTACCTGAGATCTCGATGGCGTATCCGTAGCATTGTGAACGGATTAACCGAGTTTTAATGAAGTTGCTTAGGTTGTCCTGGAAGACACGTCTCTTCTTATATGTGGTACTTGGGGGACTAGTTTGAATGCTGTCTGGGAATTAGAGAACTCGCTACACAGTACTTTGTGAAGTTTATGCCTTATTTGTAATACGTATTGCGTGTAAAATATACTATGAGATTTAATGTGCTCATATCTCTCGCTATTTCTCCTGTGGCGACAAAGAAATGATTGTCATAAAAACGTTGAATCATTTGCTTATTCCTGGAGGTCTGCTTGGAGCTTAGTTGATCAGTTAATAGATTCGGTTTTCCTCTTGTCTCTTGCACATCGTACGTGTTTTTATCGCAGCGCTCGTAATGTGTAGCGTAATGGCAATAGCTAGTTGGGTATATGGATACTTTCGGAATTTTAATTTATAAAATATAAACACTATAGAGGCACCAAGAATTAAATATGGCGAGGGAAGGTTCCCCTTGAACACGCGATATAGCTCCTGCTCCAGGTAGACAGACGGGGGGCTTAAGTCGTGTCACTGGGAAGTACGGGGGTAATGGATGTTGCAGCTAGCCGTCGCCGTTGATGAATCAAGCGATATTACTCCTGTTGAGCGCGGTGCTCGGCAGAATCATGACTAATGGCGGCGGACGTAACGCCAGGATAACGCCGAGTGTACACGGGGGTACGGCCGCCGACACTGCCGTTATCTCCGCCGAAGCATCTCCCGGCCGCTCCCAGCTTTAGCTTCTGACGCTGTCGTAATTACCCGCGCGCCACGGCCCGTAAATCACGCGTAATTGGCGTGCGCCGCGACATAAACAAATACGCGGCGGGCCCGCGATGACCTCGTGGAGGTCGTCCTGCGTGCGAAGCGCGACCTCTTCCCTACGCCCCTCCGCTAGGAAGATGTACTGCCACGCCGCCCAGTGTCGACGTGGGCCGGCCGGTTCAGACCTGTACCTGGACCTCAGTCGCTTGCAGGACATCGTCACCAGCGGTGCGGTTAAGGAACCTCCGAGGGATGAGAGTCCTCCGTAGTGGTGGCTGCTAGAAGCACCTTCGCTTGCTGGGCTGCTCAGGTTACACGAGAACCGTCACTTGCAAGGAAGGAAACACCTTGAGCTCAAGTACAAGGTGTCTACCAGGAACTTAAAGAAAGAAAAGGTTCTAGGATGTGTAAGGTGCTGAAACCCTCACAGGAAGAAATTAACCCAGTAACAAGTTTTGGTTTTGACATCGGCCAACCTTTTCTGCAGGTTTACGTTTCATTCAGTAGTTAATAATTGACTTATTTGCTTAAATTAACATTATTTATTTAGTTTCTATGATGGTGTAAGCCACTCTTTATTACAATTTGCACTATGAAAAAGTGCTACTCGGCGGTTGTTGTACGCAAACCTAGGACTTTCGACTTACCAATCCGAGGTACTTCCTATTATTCTATTATTTCCCATTTTCCACGGAAATAATTAGAAATATCAAGTACCATTACTTTTCAATGTTAAGATCATAACTACTGTAAACTTGTATTTTGGCAAGCATCCTATGCGAGATAAACTGATGTAGATAAGAGTATACCTTACATGCTTTTCAGCATGGTACCTCTTATTTGTGTTTGATCTTTTTGGTGTGCCAATGCTTGAAAGTTATATATATATATATATATATAATTATGAGCAGTGTCGCACAATTATTTTATCTTACATATTCGTGAAACTGCAATAAATACTGGCGTGTATTAACGCATGCAAGTTTTTATTGCAAAATCATATGTATTCCAAGCCAACCAAAAAGAACTTTTTAAAAATAATGCCAAATTCCATTATTAATTCCTTCCAAATCCATGTCTTACTTAGATGTCGATTACCTCTAATGTCACAATATATCCGTCGAATATCCATATCAAAAAGTAATGAATGCCAATTATGTATATATAAAATTACATTTATAAACTTGGTTTACATACATGAATTTGAACTTCGTTTAAACAAAGACCATGCAGTAAAAATAAGAACAGAATATTTTACAACTAGTAGAAAAAAAAACAATTGACCATTTATTTTTATTTTTATGTTTATGTGACAGAATATCTGAACACTGAAGCAAATTCAAAACTATGTATACGTTTTCATTTAGAAAATGTTAATACTATCATATTTTGGTATTATCTTTGTTACAAAATATTGGTATAACATAACCAAAAGTGCAGTTCACTAACTGATACGTTCACAATATTGTCTTATCACATAGGTAATCAACAGAACCCAGTTTAAAGAAAATTCACATCTGGAATTTTTTATACGCTACGAAAATTCATACGCTTTTCTATTTAAAACTCTTACTTTCTGGTTGTGTAATTGTGTTGGTTTTACAATGTTGACCCAACATTATGTTTTCCAATAAGTCGAACTCATGACTAACAGTCTGTTTTATCTTGAAAAGTGATTCATACCTTAAAAACCCTTAACTTTATAGAATTTATTCGACATTGTTTTATTCTTTCCAAAAATAATATTGCCCATTGTTGGTATAATATTGGTTACACGATGTTGGTTGAACTTGACAGTCAAAACCTATTACCAACCGTCGGATTTCCAGCGTTTTCCCAATTACCAGTTATACGTGTTAAAAAAAAAAAATCCTACATTTGGAAAACTCAAATATTTTATATAAAAACGATTATTGTATTCCTTCAAAACATTCTATTCCAGCCGAATGCCAACCATCAGACCAACATGTGTTGCTGCAGGTGTAATTGCAACAATGGTCGATACTATGGTTTCAGTTTCTGTTGTCCACAATCTATCAAAATCTGTATCTTTGGTATTGTAGGAATGTATGAGTTAATTATTGCATTGGCATTTATAAAATAATATGATTATGTGGACAATTTTATTTAAAAAAAACTGACATGTTTTAAAAGAAAGGTATTAGCTTGATTGCCATTGTTCTCACGTTTTCCTTCTTTCTTACTTGGTTACTTATAAGCATTCGGCGAATTCCGAGATACGCTGTTTTGCTTGTCAGGTCCTAGGTGTGCGTGTTAGGTGCTAGGTTTGTGCAGATGGAGATACCGACAATCGCGAATTTCTCTCTTCAGATGATATGGGCAATACATTCCGAATAGGCCTATGTGGTTCGGGTTGTTAAAAGAGGTGTGTCCATATTGTGACCGTGTGTTTAAACAAACGCGAGACAACGTATTAAATTTACTTCTACTTTTCTGATCTGCCTTAGGTTAGCAGGTAATCGCACCCTCCTTCCCCTTCTTAAAAATCCTACATTTTCCCCAAAAGCCAGAGCGGGTGAAAGGATGTTTATGTACATAACGATGACTGCCGTTACTTTCCTGTCATTACTTTCCCAACACAAAATAAATCGAACACACATATAAGACGGCGGTACGCACAGCGCTGGCACGTTGTAAGAAATACAATGTCAATTTTTACTATAGGTTTCGTTTACTAACCAAAAACGTAATTGCGTGTATGGCTTATCATACTACTGTTGTATCCACTAATATCGATACAAAAATAAACTGTTCGGGNAAAACGTAATTGCGTGTATGGCTTATCATACTACTGTTGTATCCACTAATATCGATACAAAAATAAACTGTTCGGGATGAAAAATGCTTTGCTTAGTTACCACTATTTTGGCGCACTTTTTATCTAAAACATTTTAATATAAACTATGCAAAAGAAATTTGCATCATTTGAGTTTGTTTGTTGTATGGAGGAAGGCTTAGCCAAAGCAAAGCTCATTGCATAAATTATTGAACATGATTGGGTAATAAACATTTAATGCATTCAGTGACTGTATCACCCGACATCATTTTTAGAGTAAAAACTTGTAAAAAGATTCTGACAATGAAGATTTATGCTGCGATATGCTGTACATAGCTGATATGCAAAAGAGAATAAGTCTTATGTTTTATTGTCACAAATCGGCAGCATCGTATCCGAGTTCGTGAGGGATAGAGGTCTGGACAAAGAATTTAATTTAATTTTTTGAAATGTATTTATAACGTTATAAAATACATACAGCTATTATTTACATCATTAAACTACTATTTTAAATATTAATACTTGTTATTCTCAGTGAGCGCAATATTTTATNACAGCTATTATTTACATCATTAAACTACTATTTTAAATATTAATACTTGTTATTCTCAGTGAGCGCAATATTTTATGCTAATCTCAATTCTAATTTAAGTTCTTTTGACTCTTTTTATTTTGGTTACAGTCACTAAATTCAAACTTTCTATTGTCATCATTTCAAATGTTGTCTCTCGCGCGTTCAGTTGAATAGTCCCGCCCGTCAGTATCACTCTCCGTTGTACTGATGCTTGCTGTCCGCAGACTTACCTGTCGTTGATCACTGTCGTCGCTGGTTCTGCACACCTGGTTGTAAAAGGCTCCAGACTGTCTACTCGGAGGCTCATCGTGGCTTATATACACCGACTGGCCGGATTCAGAAGGTTCTCTGCATTACGAGTCTCGCTGAGGGAGGTGAAGGCGATGACCAGAACATGTTTGCAACCCCAGATATTCAATCCTCGAGGACGGGAAGTGNCTCGCTGAGGGAGGTGAAGGCGATGACCAGAACATGTTTGCAACCCCAGATATTCAATCCTCGAGGACGGGAAGTGTCAAGAGTCCCGATAGACTTATCGCGTCTTGTGCGGCTGCACCCCTTTGTAAATCTCCGCGAACTCCTCGGGTTACCAGTGATACTCTTGACAAACTGTGCTTTGCACCCGCGAGTGAAACTGTGCAAGGGGAGCGACACATGGCGGTAACATGTAACAGTATGTTTTTCTTTCTTTTGTGGGGAAATGTATATTTTTCCACTTTGACTTTCTGCTTGTCACCGAATTGGTTGCGTAAAACTGTTATACCTGGACTTTAACCAGNTTATATTTTTCCACTTTGACTTTCTGCTTGTCACCGAATTGGTTGCGTAAAACTGTTATACCTGGACTTTAACCAGTTTCAGCTCTTACGTCAGTAAAGAAAATATTAATTTGTAATGTTTGATTGATAGTTCTCCATACTCATGTTATTTCACTGTGCCAGCGTAAATTAATTATTATATTTTCTTCTGTTGCAGGTAAGAAGTGGTTTCAACTGTAATTGTATCTTGGCACATAGGTGAGTTATTTTAGTTTGCTTTGGCTTGAATGGCGTGTAGTTGTTACTGAAAGTGTGTTTTTTTTTNAAAACGTAATTGCGTGTATGGCTTATCATACTACTGTTGTATCCACTAATATCGATACAAAAATAAACTGTTCGGGTTGAAAAATGCTTTGCTTAGTTACCACTATTTTGGCGCACTTTTTATCTAAAACATTTAAATATAAACTATGCAAAAGAAATTTGCATCATTTGAGTTTGTTTGTTGTATGGAGGAAGGCTTAGCCAAAGCAAAGCTCATTGCATAAATTATTGAACATGATTGGGTAATAAACATTTAATGCATTCAGTGATTGTATCACCCGACATCATTTTTAGAGTAAAAACTTGTAAAAAGATTGTGACAATGTAGATTTATGCTGCGATATGCTGTACATAGCTGATATGCTGTACATAGCTGATATGCTGTACATAGCTGATATGCTGTACATAGCTGATATGCTGTACATAGCTGATATGCAAAAGAGAATCAGTCTTATGTTGTATTGTCACAAATCGGCAGGATCGTATCCGAGTTCGTGAGGGATGGAGGTCAGAACAAAGAACTAAATTTAATTTTTTGAAATGTATTTATAACGTTATAAAATACATACAGCTATTATTTACATCATTAAACTACTATTTTAAATATTAATACTTGTTATTCTCAGTGAGCGCAATATTTTATGCTAATCTCAATTCTAATTTAAGTTCTTTTGACTCTTTTTATTTTGGTTACAGTCACTAAATTCAAACTTTCTATTGTCATCATTTCAAATGTTGTCTCTCGCGCGTTCAGTTGAATAGTCCCGCCCGTCAGTATCACTCTCCGTTGTACTGATGCTTGCTGTCCGCAGACTTACCTGTCGTTGATCACTGTCGTCGCTGGTTCTGCACACCTGGTTGTAAAAGGCTCCAGACTGTCTACTCGGAGGCTCATCGTGGCTTATATACACCGACTGGCCGGATTCAGAAGGTTCTCTGCATTACGAGTCTCGCTGAGGGAGGTGAAGGCGATGACCAGAACATGTTTGCAACCCCAGATATTCAATCCTCGAGGACGGGAAGTGACAAGAGTCCCGATAGACTTATCGCATCTTGTGCGGCTGCACCCCTTTGTAAATCTCCGCGAACTCCTCGTGTTACCAGTGATACTCTTGACAAACTGTGCTTTGCACCCGCGAGTGAAACTGTGCAAGGGGAGCGACACATAGCGGTAACATGTAACAGTATGTTGTTCTTTCTTTTGTGGGGAAATTTATATTTTTCCACTTTGACTTTCTGCTTGTCACCGAATTGGTTGCGTAAAACTGTTATACCTGGACTTTAACCAGTTTCAGCTCTTACGTCAGTAAAGAAAATATTAATTTGTAATGTTTGATTGATAGTTCTCCATACTCATGTTATTTCACTGTGCCAGCGTAAATTAATTATTATATTTTCTTCTGTTGCAGGTAAGAAGTGGTTTCAACTGTAATTGTATCTTGGCACATAGGTGAGTTATTTTAGTTTGCTTTGGCTTGAATGGCGTGTAGTTGTTACTGAAAGTGTGTTTTTTTTTACACTTTTTAAATGTTTAAGCAATTTTTTAATACCTTGTTAAATAAGGCTTTTTTTAAATTATTTTCAAAATGNTTGGCACATAGGTGAGTTATTTTAGTTTGCTTTGGCTTGAATGGCGTGTAGTTGTTACTGAAAGTGTGTTTTTTTTTTTACACTTTTTAAATGTTTAAGCAATTTTTTAATACCTTGTTAAATAAGGCTTTTTTTAAAATTATTTTCAAAATGAATGTATCGCTTTTGCATTTCTATGTTTTTTTTTAAGTAGTCTGTATTTTGTGCATTCGTGTATTGCCGGCGTTGTGGTACTCATATGTTTTTACCAGCGCAAGTAGACAATTTACATTATTTCATCAAAAAATCAGAGTGGATTGAAATGCGGATTATAGTTAAATACTTACAGTTGGTTGTAGGCACATTATAATATTTTTGTTGTTTACTGGAATTTCTAACATGAATTTGTGTGATTTAGATTACATACGTCTCACTCGTCAAACCATACATACAGAAAAAAAGTTATGTTGGAGGATTGCAGATGTACTGTTTTCGTATGTCCAGAAAGGCAGGAAAATTATCAGGAGGCCACGTGCGCAAAAAAAAATCTGAAACAATTTTTATGGTTATAAATTGGAAAATGTCACTCGCTAAGTGGTCCACTTCTTGAGTTCTTGTGAGTAAATACACCGTGGTTATAAGAAACCAGATACTTTGCCTTTTGATGCCTCCAACATCTGATGAAACCATTCTTCCCCCGTCCACCTTTCGACCTCATTTAATCTTTATTACTGGGATGCGACAGAGCGTTGAAGTCGTCAAATTGCCCAGTTTTCTGCTATATAGGACATTTCCAATGATACTGGGATGTCTGAGACTCCCTGAAGTGCTGGCCAGCTCCTGTGTTTGACTTGTGCATCACGAAAGGTGAAATTGTTTCTCATTTTGGAATGAATCTTAATTATTACTTTGCGATTCAAAGATAATTAATTAATTAATTAATCATGAGCCACGTTTACAGTGTACTAGAATGTTTGGTTGACGCGAGATAGACATTTTTGCTGCCCGGTTGTAACAGTGTAAAAAAAAAGTTTATTTTCCCCCTTTCGGTTTACGAAAATTTTAAACGCCCGATACGTTCAATGCCTAGGTACTTTTATGGTATTCCAAGAAAAATATCCTCATGTTTTACCCGTCTGAGGCCTGGGCAGCGTGGATAAGATAACAGGGTGGCATTGAGCGGTGCTTGCCTCCCAACCCTTAATACGGGGGCAGAGCCTTCAGTCTTGGCTAGCTTGATTTGACGAGGTGCGGTGAGATGGGGGTTTCTGAATGGACACCGAGAAAGTCCGCNGGGGGGGATGGTATCTGTCTGGAAAATTGCCGCCGTATTGGGGCGTGCGAGTCGAAGCGAGTGCCTCAGAAGTCTGATGACAAAGCACTGAACCAGCTGTGAGTCCTTGTATTCTAGCTAGTCATCACAAATCCGAATTATTCGACCTTGCTGGTGGCCCGTACTCGATCCACCAATCAGCTTGGTTGTGCATCATACCGTCCACTCGGACGTCACCAAGATACACGTTCACGCAATCGTATGGTATTGTCACAAATATAGCTTTAGTTATATTACAACTATAAATCTAATTTTTATTGTCCATATAAAAATTACTATCCTTTTTGGCGGGGCTACTTATTTATTGCAGTTATGTGAAATATTTCCTAAAATTGCCAAACCCTCGGATTTCTTGCATGATTTTCAGATTCAGTAAACAAGCTTTAGTAATGTAAATAAATGTAGTATCAAATACACTTATTTTATAAAGAAAAAGTTCTTTAAAATGTTTGGTTACGGCACTAAAATGTAATCAAGCCGTATAAAAATTAAGGGTAAGTTCGTTACATTTTACATATACCTTGAGCCCAGGAATTTTGGCTGAAAATAACCCTACCCGGAAAAAAAATATTACGAAGCTGCTTTTTTGATAATTAGTTCTACTCACCTCCCCGAACAACATACTGAATTTCCCCTATTNTTTTTGATAATTAGTTCTACTCACCTCCTGTGTTAGCGTCTTTGTTTTTTCGTGCAAGAATATCTTAATCGCCAAACTCGACAGAGGCAGATGACCAGATCGAACTTGCAATGATAACCACAGATACTCAATCTTCAAGGACGGGAAGTAGCAAGAGTCCCGATATTCTTTTAAATTGTTTTTAATTCACCGCTAGACTACACTGAATTAATAATCTCTTAAGTTGCTGCTGTAGCGATTTTCCATCAACAGTTCTCTAAACATTAGCGAAGTTACAAATGAACTAGTTTAGAGACGAAAACAATGTCAAATAGAGGAAAACTGACCCCTACGAAATATACTTGTTATGGTTTATTTCTCTATTCCAGTGGTATATTAGTCAATTCTCTGTGATAGACCGTTGATGAGATACGGCCGTCCAAGTACTGGCGCGGTTTGGTAGGTGCAGCTGGTAGTAGTTTTTTTTCATTCACAAGTGTCTCGTATTTTTAAAACTGGCAGATGTGTTCGTTGCGCGTCATAATGGCACGTAGTTGATTGAACCGCGAATGATTCCTCACATTATATTTCAGTGCCTGCTGGGCAGTTTCACTAATGCTTACTCACGCTGTGTACTTTGTGTTTTCGAAGACCATTTTACTATGATACTCGAGAAGGGAAATTTGTTTGAGTCATATTAAGAACTGCGTGAGTTCTTCCTCGAGGTTTTAGCAAGTTAAAAGTCCTTGCAGATGCTGCGAAGTCCCCTGTGCTAGCGAGTCTCATTGTATCATGTGAGGAAAAGTGTACTACATTGTCTGAACAGAGCCGTACCGCAAGTTATGGGTCCAGTACTTGCAGTAGGTCGACGTATTACGCATCTTTATCAGAGCTGAACAGTCAGGTGATTGGGAACTTTGTCTACAGTGTGTGTGTGTATGTATGCGCGTGTGTGTATGCGCGCGTGTGTAAGCGCGCGCGTGTGTTCATTGCCGCCATACCTGCATGTTGTTGGACACTCACCTTTATGTGCAACAGATGGAGGAACTCCCATCTTGAATGCCCACACGAGTACAAGTTTACAGGAGGTTTCCTCGCAGAGCAGCTGATGAGAGATGTTTTGGAGAAGTAGTATGAACAGATATGGCAGAAAAACAGGATCTGATGCGTACCCTGGAAATTCAAGTGGGACTTACAAGATGACGTGGAACTTCTGTGAAGGGTACGATTGGATCAACCTTCGGTGAAGTCAAATTGACACAGCAGAACATAGTCAAAGCTCTGTCAGCCGTGACTCAAAGCATCTCGGTTCGGGATGGTGATGTAATCCTCACCAGCTCTTTATGCGGATAGTGCAAGTTGTGACTGTGGGGGAACTTAAAAACTATATTAGTTAGCGGTTATTATGAACTTTCTCCAAGACTTCCTGTTCTTTTTTATGAAGTCTCAATGCATAAGACAGTTAAATCTGTGTTATTTTTACAACTATTCGCCTGCACTGCGCATGAGGAAAGCTACACGAAAGAATAAAGAAGCATCATAATCGATGGTTGATATCTGTTTCGTGCTCTGGCTTGGCCACTCCCTACTACATGCTAATCCAGCACGCATTTGTATCCACAGCTTGTCTTGCAGGCATAGTAAATCAGGCGCAATGTATTTGCTATTGTGTGTACACTTTTTAAACTTTACTTGACTAAAAATGAAATACCTGATGCGTGCACAGTGAATGTTCTGCACAGGCTGTTTGTCGATAGAGCGTGTATACTGTATTACTCTCGGACTTCAAATGTTAGATCCGCCAAACAGAGCTACGACTAATTTCCTCCAGCAGCGCAAACCGACTCTCGTTGATAGTGAACTGCTGGACACATCAGTGTCACTCCATTAGTCGGTTCACTCGAGAATTTTCCATGATGTTCTTTTATTTTTATACCTTTGCCAAAGAAGGCATGTTTCACAACCGGTAACTGCATGGCAGAAGAGGATAATTTCCTTTCTCCGCCCATTTTCTTCTTGACTTTTTCTTGTAGTGCACACCTTGCCTCATTTTGTATTTATACTTTGGCTAAGGACTCTTACTTCCATATCATTAGTGGTGCAGGCAAGGAGCATGGCTACAATTATCACAGGAAACGACACTGATACTGATTCCCAATTAAGCCATCTTGAAGGGAACTCTTCATAATCGTGTTGGCTCCCCCCTCAGCACTGCACACTTCAAACACAACTGTTTCCAAATGGCGTGTGTGCAAGGTAATTAGTCGTGTGTTGTTGAGATGGTTGCTTACAATATTTATCTGTGCTGTGCTCTCAGGCGTGTTCATATCGAGTATAGTTTCGGCAGATGTTCCTTCAGAAGAACGCAGAATCAGTTATTGTGATTTTGCTAAGCGAACATTGTATTCGTCAAATACTACATTAACTGAGGCTCCAACCCAGATAGCTCGTAAGCTTGCGACGAGTTTGCCATTTGACTTGAAATTTACTTTGGCGAGGAAGTTTGCCATAAAATGTGTGACTCGTACCTTATTTCTCGCGACTGGCACATACTTGCTAATGGCAAGCTTGCAGATTGCTTGAATCAAACTAGAAGCTGGCCAAGACACGCTTGCTTCAAGCTTGACGTGTGGAGACAACGCAATGATTTCTTGGGAATTTTTTTTAAAGACTGTCTCGCTACTTCGTTGATGGTCGGCCAGTTCTCGGTAAGTCCTATGTTCTTGAACTTGTCATACCACGACTTAATGTTCTTAATTACAAATATGCTGCCGGAAAACTGTTTGTGTGCTGAAAATGTTATCACATTTAGTATTTTCCTATTGAGTGTGTTTTTAAGGAATGATATTTACTAATTTGTTATGTTAAGCGTGGCATCTCGTGATGACGCGCATGCCAGGCTGTGTTCGTAAGGAAGCGAGCGACTAGTGATGGCGTGGCTCCCCTGGTTACCTACCGCGGACTTGCCAGTTTCTTGTTGTTCCGTGGGTTCCTCCGCTGCGTTCGCCGGCCTATTCCACCCCGGGGGCCGTGGTTTTACGGCCGGTCGAGGCTCGTCAGACCTCTGCTCCGTGCATACATTTGCGGCGACCTCTCATGCGGCGCACGTACGCTCCCTCGCGGCGCTGACATGTTTATGGTTATTATGTTGTAAGACATGAGCGGTTTGCAAAGTCGGCGAAAATAAACAAAAATCCTCCTCAGTTCGTGGTAGTGGCGTGGGGTGGAAATTAACCTAGACGTGCCTGCGAGCACGTGCCTAGGAGGAAATATGCGTTGCCGTTGGAATGCTAGTTTTGTGATTGCGAATGGCTTCACGGGTTCGATTCACGTCGGGACCGCAACTACTGGACGCGGCCTTACAGTGATTTTTTTTTTTCGAGAAAAAAAACCGCGGTTCTTAACAACTACCACAATGTTATGCCAAATATGTAAAATATGTTTTCATTCAATAAAACAATTAGCACATTACTATATTGACCACGTGCCTTATTTAGGTTAGTTAAGTTATTGTATTTAAGTAAAACATACTTATTACTTACCCACAGAAAGTATATATATACATGCAGTATCCGTGCCAAGTTAATTTCGTTATTCAAAGTTCCAATCGAAGGCGATAAGCTGAATTTTAATTTCGCAAAAACGTAAACACGTGCACGCGCGGTAAACGGATGCAGGCGCACCAACTGTGAATCGGCGACAAAAGTCATGGCGAAACAATGGTAAGATACCGCAAATAATTAAATTTCGTGTGAAACCTAGAAATTAAACCTCAGATAAACATAATAAAATTGTATTAATTTTTTGATTGGCCGTTTAGTTAAAAAGAATGATAAAACATTAACCATTCAGTCATACTTGGTATCTATGTACTTGGCAACACTTAGCAGATGCGCAGAAGTTTTCTGCGCACCTTCCCTTCTTTACCAATACGGGAATATTCCCTTACGCTTTATGTTATTGTACCGTCGTGAACTCGGTTCTTCCTGTACACTACTGACATTTTCAACCAAAAGTAAGGGCAAATAGATTTCCTGTTCCACTTTCATGAACATGTTACAGTTGGAAACTAAAATTACTTACATTTCTTACAGTGTACATGCGTCAATGGCACACTGTTGTGCCAACTGCACAGGCGAAGGTGCAGGGCATTTTTCTAACACTTAATGTAAAAACATGTACCATGCATTAGTAAAACTATAGTACTGCAGGTGCGTGTTTGTTTCTGGCGACAGCCTGTGTGTGATACCCTGCGGGAAGTATTGGTATTTCTTACGCGCGTGGCGTATCGCCGCCGACGCTCTCAGTTTAACTGGGGCGGCTGCAAAATCTGGCCCACAAGGGGCTGCCTTTATTTTGTTTTCAGAGGGTCTTGCGTCCCAGAGTTTTCTGTCACATCACGTATTTACGTGATTTCGATGATGTTGGGTCTTGAATAAGCGTGTATTAACTGATATTGCTAGTGATTGCACCAGCAGAATGTGGCATGCGAAAGTTCGCTCCGTGTAGACCAAAATGTTTTCCAGTCTTGTGAGTATTATATATATATATTCAAAAGTACTTCGGCGCCAGATTAATAGGTTTGTCGGTAACGAATATGTTTCCTAACGAAGTAGTGTAGTAAGAGAAGTAATCTCAAATAAACTTTGACCTATGGAAAACGTACTTGAAGCAGTGTGTTCCTCACAATGATGCAATGGCAGGTATTTATTACTGTGTAAATATCGAGCGATCCAAAAGTTGCGAGTCCTGTTTTCCTGCCGTCTGTATTTCTCAGAGAATATGGGAGAATAGCAGCGTATTAAAATGTATAGCACCACTGTCTTGTCGGCCAGGTATTATCCAGGCATCGTGCTCTTCAAACTTCTAGGTCTACCCGATGAGTTGCAGCAGTCAGCCTCGCGCTTCACACACACTAACGTAATTTCAATTTATTTAGAACATATATTAGCCTAAGTTATTTTTTTATAGTCGCGTGAGATATCAATAGTGTTTTTCAGGGCTAAGTTTCTCTTCTCGGAACACGGAAATTCTGAGCGCGAATCCTGGTTATGCAATTCTTTTTTTAGTTTTAATTTTGTTTAGTGAAGTTTGTAAATGTCCATATCGAAGCCAAAAATGATTAATCATGGGGTCATTAGTAAGCAAAAATAAATCTTTTATTTCCGTGAAATGACAAAAGTAGAAGTTTCAGTTTTTTTATCACACGTTTATGCGCGAGGTCGCATGGTCACGGACTCGTACTGAAATGTTGAGTTGGGCAAGGGTTGGTCACTTCAGCGTGACGCTTTAATACGACAAAGTGGCAGAGTGCCGGCCATTACAAGTAGTCTGCTTTTCTGTTTTTAAAAAAATCTCTGACTAGATTTATTTATTATTTATTTATCTAGCTTCCACTTTTACGCAACATATTTTCTGGAAACTGCCATAGAAACAAACATATGAATATATATAAAATGCAATAAATTAAATAGAAAATTCACAAAAAAAATACAAATCAAGACGTTATTTGTAAGAATGTATACCCAAATTGAATATCAGAGTAGAACATATTCATCACAATATGAACATAGGTGCAATATAAACATTACAATATGCAAATAAATATTACAACATAAACATAAGTACAATAACTTGTTGATTACAATACAAATACTAACAACCCTACATAGCTGCAAAATTTATAGCACAATATGTTCATTAAAAATATTCTTCTACATTGTAATATGCATTTTCGACGAGATACTTTTTAAGCAGTTTGTTGAAAGCAGACAACTTGTCTTTCAAAGGCTGTTTCAGTGCCGTAGGTAGTTTATTGGTAAATTTTATTGATGCAATGAATGGGCTTTGTTCAAATTTCTTTGTTCGGTGCGCTGCAATATGAATGTCTTTATTTTGTCTTGTGTGTCGTAATTTAAGTTAGTTAATCCAAAAATAATAATGTTGTAAATGTATGTGCTAGGAAGTGTGGCTATAATGCGTATGATTTTTTTTGTGCTTTGAATACGTTTCTCCAATCTTGAGACACGCCCCAAAGTATTATGCCATATTTCAATATAGAGTGGACATTGGCAAAGTACAGTGATTTGACTGCTTCTAGAGAACATTATTCTTAATGGAGTAAAAAGTAAAGCAAAAATAACTTAATATGTTGCATAGGGTTGCAATATGTGCTTTCCATTTAAAGTTACAGTCAATCGTCAGACCAGGTAGTTTAGTATATTTTACAGTAGGTAGGACTTCCTTATTATGTTGTATTGGAATTTCTATGGAATTAATGTTGGAGGATGATGTTTTGAGAGAGAAATAAATAAGTGAAGATTTCGTTATATTAAGAGTCAAATTGTTATTTCTAAACCATGTCGCCATCTCCTGTAATGTAGTTCTGGTATGATAAGTTAATATTACTATTCCCAACGCGAATATTTTGGGTTAGTAGGTCTTGTTGGTCATATTTTGGTTAACTCAGTGATATAGTTGTCCATGTTTGAGCATTTGTGCTCTTGGAATGGAATTTTTAGTGTCGTGCTTTTTGTAAAACGTTACATGAAATATAATTTTTTTTATGTATACTTAAAATTAAACACCTTTTTAATCCTTCCATCTTCCGTACAGTTGTAAATTTCAGCATTTCTCTATACAGAAGGACAAAAATGGTTAATTAGTATTGATTACTATAGTAAATTAAAGATTACTTATTTCTGAAATCATGTTGTAAGGTTCCGAATGAATTTGAAATCATGATGATAATAGCATACTATTTCTAAATGAATGCAATTTGTTATGACATTCCTTATTTGGAAAAATGCTTTTATATTTTATTAGAAGTAACGAATTTGAGAAAGCTACTTTTTTCAAGCATTTGAGAACATTTATGACTATAAATTATAAAATAAAAATCGTTTCAGTTGTATTATCGGCCTCCGAAGATTTCTTGGATTATGAACGATCAAACGAAATTCCTTCTAAATCATGATGATTTGTAGATAATAATTTCGAAAATGTTTAAAACGATGGATATAATAAGTTTCTTCTCTCTGCCACTGTGGAGCAGAATATTCAGTCAGAGTCGTATAAGAAATGAAATGTCATTACTTCCAAGAAAATACCGGCAGGGCTGGATTTCGCAACAGTTGTCACCCGATTCGTCGATGTTTCGAGGGAGGAGATGTATCTTAACTTCTCTCTGCAGTAAATTTACAGTATTAAAAAAAAACTGGATATGAAAACTGTTTTTACCTCCCATTTATTCAGCCCTTCAGCTCTAGATATTTGGCAAGCATTTAGTTTTAATTGTGCTCCTAATTTCAATTACCAGCGTATGGCGACTTACGAGATACCAAGCAGTCTTTACAAGACACACATAGTATTTATTATACTCTCAGCGAAAGCAACCTTTTGCAATTGGAATTAAACGAATAACCATTTAGCTGCTCACAAAACTGTCTGCAGTGCAAGATAGAGTGTACCAGCAGTAATCGTGTGCACATATTTCGCTTGGACATTCCTATACCCCGGTATGATGCACCGACTGTAGAAGATAGGCCTAGCAAAACCTGTGTGTTTCAATATGAATTTAAATGTGTATGTTCATGTGTGTGTGCAGAGAGAGAGAGAGAGAGAGAGAGAGAGCGAGAGCGAGCGAAATCGTTCTCCTCTTAGCCTTGTTTTTTGCAGCACTATTGATAGCGAATGTCAAATTCCATAGTAATTAATGGTTTATTGCTGGGTATTGGGAAGCACTTAAGCTACTGTGATCGTCGCGAATGAAATTTGAATTTCGTCAATTGAAGCAGTTTGTGGTTCGCCGAGAATGGTTTTTGGAAAAGTGGTGTAAGCATCCTCTCTTTCTGTAAGAAATTCTTGATGTTAATGAGGTACTTATCTTGCCAAAAACACAAAGAATTTTGCAGCATTCGTCTGCTTCCTCGCCGCTACGGTATAAGCGGAACGACCGTGCCAGCTACGAACAGCTTTTCCCAAAGGGCATGTTTTCAAGTTCTTGGGACGGTGAGTTCAAGTTGAGTTGACGGCGAGATGAAGAGCGTTGACGACCTCCGCTGCTGCGAGGTTCGTGTTCTCATCGCTCGTCGAGATCACCAGCCTGTTAAACCATCAGCCTGTGGCAAGAGACAAGTTAATTGCCGGCAAAACACACACACGTACCCACGGTTCTCGGAACCACTTTTCGCTGTGGCAACGGCAAAAACTTCCATAGTCCTGCCGGCCTCTTAACTAACATGCTTGCATATTAAATTCGATGACCACGGTGGCGAGATTTCGTTGCGAGATTAATACTCGCGTAGAACAGTAATTGATGATAATAAATGTCCGCGGTAATTAGACGTTTTCCAGTGAACTCTGCGGTAAGCCTATTCGTACTTGAAACGTCTTGCGTCTGTACTCGTAAAGGCGTAGCCCAAAGATGTGTATAAAAGGGGTGCATCGGCATCTTCATTTTTTTTTTTGGAAACTGAAAAAAGGTACACACAATTTCTTTTATTGTTTGGTAGTTAATGAGTGATTTCGGCGAAGAAAATGCAAATCATATTTGCTGTAAATTTCTGCCTAGTAATTTAGACAAATTTTTTTTTATTTAACACTTGGAGAAAATTGTTGCTAACTCACACTAATCTGGAGCGTAACATGTCGGATGTGCAACAAAATAACGTATATTTATCTTGCAGGATATTGTGTTACTGATAACATAATTTTCCTAACGCCATGCTTGTGGACCGTTTCACAAAAAGTTTGTTATATGCATCATTACATGTAAAATAAAAGTTGTAGAAAATAATTCTGCACATTCCGTCCTATATTTAAGGAAACATTTGTTTTGATAATTGATACACGCACACATTTTCTGTTTTCTCAGAAATACTATGGTAAAAATTAAATCTTAACGTAAATAGACATACTCCAAGAATCTTGCGCAAATCATTTTTGGAATTTAATTCTGTCATCTGAACAATAAAATCACCATTTTAAACATTTACAATTCGCTGCTGAAACATAACTTTAACCTAAATTAAAATAATTGTTCAAAAATGAGTGGTAAATAGAAACTGGTCTGCTGATTACTAAACACCAAAATTCAAATTAAGGAAAATAAATATAAAACCTTTTTGTCTTTCATGCAGCTATACATCTCGTGTACGAACTTTGTTGAAATTTATGGACCGTGGCGACTGAAGACTGAGGAATGCCCTCGTCTTCAGCTTCGTCGAAGACAAAGCAAAGGCCTTAGGATATTTTTTTTCCCGATTTTAAATTTTTCAAAAATAATTCTGATTCTTTTTGATTTTAAGTGGTAGATTTTGTTTGTGGTGGTAGCCAAAGGTCAAGATAAAGGTCGCATGATGTCATCCAAGGTTAAGGTCAAGGTTGCTTGTTGTCATGGTTCCTGCTATTGTGAGTGAGGCAAATGGATTTTCTCAAAGTGTTCCCATGATTGTTTTATAAACAAAATGTAGCCCCCCCCCCTACATCCCTAGCGTAGATGCCGTCCGAAATGGTAGTCAAAGTGAACATTTTCTGCGGGGAACGTACTCTTATTCGATGATGGAAACTAAACGGGCATGTTATTTGTGCTGCTACTGCAAGAAGACCTTTTCTAACATAAACTGTCGACAGCACGAAACTGTTTGTCATCAGAATGTAGTATGTAGTCATGATAACAGTTTAAATCTCAGTTTTGATGTCGTAGCAACTTGAAAATACATCTTGCAACATGAAGTGTCTTCCTGCAGTGCCTGTTAAGCGTTATCTGCAGAGAGTACCAGATAAATGTGAGGGTTTATCTATAAATGTTGAGAGTAGATCTTTGCTCCCACCAAGACAATACGTTTACATATGCATGCGACTCAAGGAGAGATGAAAAAAAAATGTACATGGGGAGCACTATTCGTATGACATATCGATGTGATAAGTGTAGATGAATGTATGCAGGTGTTGACAATTTAAATGGTTATTTGAAACTTTGTAAAGGGAATAATGCAAGGATGTCGGATGAACGATATGGTTACCCTTCATCTTCACAGTTTAAGTCACAAAATTGCTCTCAAACTGTCTCTAATTTTATATCGTATATTACGCCTTTCACTTCGTCAATATCTGATAGTACGACACAGTCTGCGTCAGTGCTATCCGAGTCAAAACCTAATGTTAATGACTTTTTCCTGAATCGATCTGCATTCAGGGATTTTCTAAAGGAATATGCTGCACCGAATATGTTATTTACATCGAGAGGTGTTTGCTCTTGCCTGTCAAGTATGAAACCTAATATAATAAACCAACTTGTCGATGAGGTGGAACAATATGGTGTTGGCAGTAAACATAATATTTGGTTGGATTGTAACTATACGAAACCAGAGTTTCACGATGGCGAGTATTGTAGCAGTGTGTTCAAGACCTTTGAATCTATATGTATCATGTAGACATAATAGAAAGCATTGTTGTTTATAGTATACACAAGTTATGTCAAGAGGAAAAAGAAATGGTTACTAAGGATTCGGGTTGGACACTGTCTTCAGTACATCATCTAGAGCTGAGAACAAGTGGGCAGTATCCACTTGGTAGAAAGACACATACTGATTTCCCTCTGCCCCAGTATAGAGACTTACTACATAACTTCGCTTTCGGTTGACAGGATTATGATATAAATTACTGCAACCGTAGAAAATCACTTCGTTGTTAAACAGACGTGCGGTGTCCGCAGTGCATGAAGGTATCAGTGAGAAGTCGACAATGAAGAGTCGGTGGTGAGGAGTCACTGGTTGGTAGTATAAGTGTTCGAGATCATATATGGTTGAAGATGATGAAAAACAGCGAGGATGTGCAATCGAGTATGTAATGTATGAGTACATGCAGACCTTCACCGAGTGTTTAACAATTACATGGCAAACAATGCAGCTACTGTCTCAAAACCTTCAGTAAAAGTTCTAATGCACATAGCGAATGTTCAAAGAAACCGACTTCCAGAATACTAACATGTGATATGTGTGGTGCAGCATTTGGTATATGCAATCGGCGAATGGGTGCGCCTACATTAAAGGAGCCACCACGCCATTTCGTTTCGGTGTATTATATTTTGTTGGTGTAGCTTGGTTCTATTCAGAATGTAATGTGTTTAGACCACGCTAGGGGTACAAACTAATAACTCTCGTGCTGTGACGACCTTACCACCCACCATTTGTTTGACCTATGCAGGGAGAACTGAAGTGTATGTTGGTGTGCTGCTGCTGTTCTAATAACCTGCGAGTGCTCTATGGCTATTTACATTAACCGTCACTAGATTAGTATGGGTGCATTTAGCATATGTTGAAGTATTTTCCCTGCTTATTTTATTCGAGTCGGTACTGCGTATTAATTTTGTAAGACATTTTATGTTCGTATACGCAATATGCCAGTGATTTTCGGTGGTGCGGGATGATTTTTACCATCCCTCGTAGTATAACGTGAAGAAGGTTCGATCCGCGAGTGAATAATCTTTTATTTATACTAATGGTAAAGCATATATGAAAAGTTGCGTGTTTGTATAATTTTAGATAAAATAAAGTTTTAGTGTTTTTTTTATTTATGCATTTATATTAGTTTCCTTTAAAATCGTGAATGAATTCTCACATATATATATATATATATATATATTGACGCATTCTGCGTCCCTGTATTTTATTCGTCAGAACACACGCTCTGGCGAAGCTCGCGGGCGTACGACCGCAATAAGGATTAAGGGTTTTGTGGACGTGCCGGCAGAGTGACGCCAAGAGCTTCGCAGCTGCAAAGGCACCCTACCAAAGGTTTATGCGCGTGCAACTGTTCCTGCATGTGCAGACGACATCCGGAGACAACGGAAGGCACCAGGGCGCGGACACCGAGATCCCACCACCAGCTGCGCCTGTCCCGGGCTTGTACCGCAATAAACCATGAGAGCTTTTAGCGGACGTGCGTGCAGAACGGGACAATAAACTTCCAGGCCAGAACCAAGGGACGACGCCACGCCGGCTGCGGACCACACGAGCAGCGGCCACGTGTTTTATGACCCGGAGGGTCGACAAGCACTCCGGACACGTGCAGAGATGGGGCAAGTTGAATATGGTGATGGACGCTACAAAACCACACGAAGGGGGGAGCAAACGGGCAGTCAGTGGAGAGACGTCGAATCAGTCAGTCGCGGATCGAGCAGTCAGTCAGTCAGCCGGAGTCATTCGAGGATCGAGAATGCATCACGACGTCGACCTCAGTCGGAGGCCGTCAAGCGGGACGTGCGGCGGGAAGAAAACNATCAAGTGCTGGCGCCTCACGCCGCAGAGCAGAATCAATACCTACTTCCAAACTTCAGCATTTGGCAGTTATCAATATGACATTGGCTATACTAAGCATGTATGCTTTAATTGCTCCCCTAATTTCCGCAAATGTCTAGGGTTTTAGAATTGTAGTTTCGATTACTGTTCGTCTGAGGATGTACGTAAAAATGAAATAAACAGTACTAATACTCAGGATTTGATTAAAATCAAATTTTATTATACAATATAGTTAATATTCCCATACTTGTATGGGATTTTCGCACACTTTTGTCGAGTACTTTTCCATACGGTTAGGGAATAGTACTTACTTGTTACGGAAATTTACTCTACATTTAAGAGGTAATTTTTACCTTACGTGTAAGTGTAATTTGCTTCCCCTACACGTAAGGGAATTTTACCTCAGTTTTTTTACAGTGTAATAAATTTAATTGGTAGATACATTTGAACTCCGTTTCAGAGTGAAGTGTGGACAAAGTTCAAAGGAAATTCAGTCGTAAACAAGTATTGCAGAAATTAAATCAAACTGCTGCCATCTGAAACATAATACAGACTTTAGTTAGCTGTAAATTCGCACTGCAGCTACTCTGGAACACGAAGATATAGTAGAACATCATAGCAACCTTATTGTTATACGCCAGGAGTTGCATGATTTGGGAAGTACTTTTCCACAAATATACTAACAAGGCCCTCTTCTTATGCGCCACATGCACGCCGTCGACTTTAATTAACAGCTTAAAAACCTCTTGACACCAGGATACTCTTTAACATCCAGGATCAAATATGTCGCTGATACTGATCCAAACACGTGATTTTATTACAATTCAGTCAATTTTGAATTTACCAAAGCCATGTAAGGCTTAAACTCGGAGCACTTTTAAATTATTACATTGTATACCAAGCTGCCAACTATTGAACAATGTTAACATTTAAATTTGTTTAAAACTACTACTTCAAAATGCTACATTAAAACATTGCGTTAACAATAATTTAACAATTCTGAAAATATTGTAAACATTGGTCATTAGAAAATTTAACACTGCAATTAAAAGAAATATACAAGACAATAAACAAACATTTACCAAACATTACGCGCATGTAACGTAACTAAATAACAAATTACTTCTGCCAATAGAACTGTCATGTAAATAGTAAACATAAATATTTGAAATAATAATAAAAGAAAGTGTGCAGTGGAAGTAAACATAACAAGTGTACAAAATACTATATTATCATACGTCTCTTGTTATTAAATTTTTTCGTAGCCTGATGTGCTCTGCAACATACGGTATCTGGCGAGCCAGGTAACGAAGTAGATTACTAGGCAAATTCCGCCGACGCACTGCGAACGCTAATGAAGCCTTGTGAGACGTGTGTGGAAGCCGGGAATAAGCACTTTTCATCTTTAAGGGACCAGTCAGTGATCTCATAAAATATGAATGTATAAAAGCGAAACAGCTTGGAGACGTATTTGTTGCAAACATATCCTGGTACTAACTGGTTGTTGCCATTCCAATGGCCCATGTAGTAATTTGGGTGTGTGTTTTTTTTAACTCTATCCGTGAAGAAACGCTGATCTGTAGCGGCTGTGCGTCATTTTGCCAGTAAGTAAGGCAGGCTTGTCGCTGCGCTCTGAAAGCATCGCGTGTGTGCCGTCGCGTTCGATGAATGTGTTTGGGGGCAAATAACCGTGGAAGCTCGGGTTTTATTTCGCCGGTTTTTATATTACTTGTACAAGTTGCCAGATAGTCCTCTCTGTCTTTATCTCTCTTTTTATTTTGTGTGTAAGCTGGCACTGGCGTGGATAACAGGGTTCTCGTTGAGCTTCCAAGACGAACATTTGGCCCCTTCCCCCCTCCTCTCCTAGAACGATTCCTGTCCGTCGAGCGTATGTACCGGCGATCCTCAAGACACTTCATAATTGGCCTTTGATTGTGGGTGCGCCCCACCAGACCTGGAGCGCGTGTCAGTTTAATTTGTGGATTTGTCTTGGTGGGAAGGGGGCTAGTAGGAACAGGGAGGAGACGGGGAGATCGGCAAACACAGTGAGCCATTAACAAGCCATTCGTGGCGGCAAACAGTCGCGGCCACAGTTTACACAGCTCGGACTCAATTTGGTCGCCGCTTGCCCGAGTGAAGTTCAAGGGACCCGCCTCCTAAAACAGCGTGGTCCAGTGCGGAACGGTCGGCCCGGCGACTGAGGCATAATACCAGCTTTCCTTTTCCGCACAATCTGGCTAACCAGTTGGCTTAAACGAATTGACTGAGAATGTCGATACAATACTGTGCGCGAAAAAAAAAAACTCGCGATTTAACGCATGCGAGTCTTGTATGCTTATCGCATGACCATTTTTTTCGGGCAAGCCGCTATCTAACCTGAAGAAAGATGCTTACGTATTAATATTAAAAGTAACAGGGCCGTAAGCATAGCGCGACGAAGCATCGTGCTATTCTTTAAAAATTATAATTTCCAACAATATGTCGCGGATCTTGGATCTACCACAACCCTGAGTTGTAAGCTGCGCAGGGCCCTGAACATGTTATTTTTTTGGACGAAAATGTGATTTAGTTCAGTGTATACGACCACGTGATTTTTGCATGTGGCACTTTTATTTCTACGCAGGAATTTCTCTTAAGTAAATTTCGTTTTCCGTATATTGTAAGATAGTTTATTCGATTCTCTGAGTTACTGATATGTTTGGTCTTTTCTTTCCTACACAACACGTAATTAATCAACCCTTTGCGCTGTTAGTATGTTTAGTCTTATCAGTCCTACAAAATTACGTTATGACTGAATATGGAATTTCTTTATAAAAAGACGGTTGTTCCTTACTTACCGCAGTGTATTTGAAGTACTTTTTTGGTTGCCGTAAGATGGGCGTGTGTTCACAGAAATGTTCAACAAACGTAACATTGTTTTCTTCAGTTTGCTAACCTGTTCAATAGTTACGTAACTGGGCCCCACTGCATCTTGATACCAGCCTAGCAGACTTTACTCACTGTTCGCCTTGTTTTTTTGTAATCTGTGGATTTACGGTAAACAGGTTCACGTGTTTTATGACGTAAGACCAAAAATACTAGTGCGCAGTAGCGTATCCAGGAATATCTAACTAGGGTTACGTCGGAGGGTGGGCGTTTACTTGGAAAATTTATGACGCTAATTTCCGATATTTTAAGGTGCAAGTTTATTGTAATGGCAGGATTTCAACGCGAAAAAGTAATTTACATTAATGTGGTTACATATGCTTGCTTTTATTTCGCGCTTTGCCTTTAATTACGTATACATGATTTCATAGTCGCGGTGGGAGAGGAGGTAATGAACCTATGAACTCATCTGAACCCTATATGTTGTGTCACTGTCTCTGCGTTACTATAATGTACATACCTAGTACCGTCTGAAAACTGTGTGCAAAAGTGTGGGACTAGCAGTAGATTCTCGCATCTGACGGATACCCAAGCCAGTGCAGTACTTTTCCGCTCAAATGGAACTTTGGAATGTAGATTACATTTGTTTCTTCTCAAGCGGAAATATTTGGCGGAAGTTTCCTTTTTCCTTCTACAACTCGTGCTTCTGGATACGCTCGTCCGTGCACTATGGGCCAGCTATTATCCACTGGTAATTAATTATCCACGGTGCGGAAGTAGCAGAGTATCTTCACTCCTACTTATTTATTATCTCAAAAAAAAAGAATAAGGGACGTGAAGGAGCGAGGGGGTGAAAAGAAGAGGGGGGAGGGGGGTTAGTTTCGTTTACTGCAAGAAGAGACTGGGTATACCTGTCATGATTTATCCCGACGCTGGTGCTAATCATTTACTCCAGCCACGGCAGAGATGGATAGCTTCGCGCCCAGACTTGTAGTTCCGGCGGCCGACGCCTGGGGCGCTTCTGAGCGCGGCGTTTAGCGACCACCGCCATCATCGCCGCCGACACCACCTGTTGTGTCGCTGCTGCGGCGCCCGACACTTGATGGACGGAATCCATTTTCTTGCCGGCGTATTTAATGTTACATACCAAGATGCCGACTCCGCAGCTGTTGGGCAGGAGTGCTCGTGGTCAAGAACCCCAAACATCGTCTCCTTTCAAGAGTATCACTGTTTCTTAATAGATAACGGCTTCGTTTTGCCAGTACAGGTGAAGCGCACGGTCATGCAATTAGCTGTAGGGATTACATTAACCGTATACTTAAGCGGATGCTAATTAGCTACCAGTCCATATTGACTGTTGTAGTTTTTACAGTCACTGTTTGCCACAGACAACTAGCCGACCGCCACCCCCTCCCCCAGACACATCAACACGTTATCATGTAATTTTTGTGAGATTATGGGCACCCTAAATAGTAGTGCTTTATGTTTTACAACTCGACTAAGGAGAAATAATTGTCCTCTCGGAATTGTTATTTACGGTCATGCCTATTACACGGCTGTCCCCAATTATGTAGGAAGTAATCGAAGTGTGGGTAATACACCCCTAAAAACAACGCACAATGTCCATATGAACATATGTCCTAAAGTCGATAGTTTCCGAGTACTGGATGCATTCGTAATAGTCTTCCTAACACTTTCCAAACTGTAGCCATGTTCGTACCAGTAGTGATACGTCACTCTTAAAGAAGTGCTTTAAAATGCCCATCATTCCAGCAGATGACATTAACAGGCACACCTCGTAAAATATCGACTATTACCAATACGTTTGGTACACTGTTGGAAGGTTTGTAACTCGGAAACTATCGTTTACTTTTTGCTCATGTATCTCTCAGCCATCAGTTGATGGGTCGAGTAGCAATTGTAATGTTTATTTACATGCTGTCATTTATCGGCTGTCAATGCACTGCTTGAGTAACGCATTAGGCTACTGCTAAAAATATTTAAGGGTGTTTATAGAATAACGTCTGCCTCGAAAGTTGCTAGGTCATGGACGTGAAAATACAAAAGCACGCAAAATATAAAATATTTGCGTGGTAATTATAATGTGGAAGTGTAAAAGTACAAAAGGAAAATAGTTTAAATTAAGGCATAACTCAGAAATAGGCTAAGAAACACCATTGTATGCAGCAAGGCTTTAGACATAACTCTTGCGGTATTTTTCTAATAGTGGCTAGTCTTTTTGTAATATGGTTTTACATCAACAATTTTCCAAGGTGATACTTGCTCACCTCTGTAACCTATAGGCTATGTTATGAGCCTTCTAGGAGGCACATATGTTTATTAAACAAAGCTGTGCGATAGAGTTTTATTTGTTACAGACGGGGCATTTGGTTTAACGTCCTTGAGACTGTAATGTTGTGGTTTTCATGCAATAGCACTTTGGGCTTTACATCATGTATGTCAAGCCTGGAAATATTAGAAGTTCGGGGTAATTGCCATGTAACACACTTTCATTATTCATAATAACGTTACGGGACTCCTGAGGAGCGTATCAGAGTTCGTCAGGGATGGAGGCCTTAATAAAAATAAAATAACTAAATTTGATTTTAATATATTCACACAGCTATTATTTACAGCTTAATATATATCTACTATTACTCTTTTTGTTTCTCAATGAGCGAAGCATTTAATGTTAACCTCAAATCTAATTAAAGTCCTTCTCTATGTCTGTTTGGTTATAGTCAATTAACACATGTTCATTCTGTATGTTGCTATAATTTAAAATGTATTTCACTCACTCATTCAGTCCAATAGTCCAGCCTGCCAGTCGCACCTTCACTGCATAGATACTCGCAGTCGCAGATTTTCCTCCCGCTGGTCACTTCCAGGGCCACTCGTTACTCTTCTGGCTCGTCGTCTATCGCTTAAGGCCGCACAATCGCCCAAACTCCCGAAGTTCATGAAACTCGGCGCGGAGGCCCGCCGCGCTTATATTGTTTAAGTCGCCCGATCTCGAAGGTTCGCCTCACCCTGAGTCACGCTGGGAGAAACTGGGGCATTAACCGGAAAATTCTTCAGATAAACGCAGAAATTCAATCAACTGAATGTCAGAAGTGCGCGAGCCGCAAAAGATTTATTGCGGTGGAATGCTTTTCGTAACTAGAAATGCTCGTCCTGGATTATCGCTCGCCTGATTTTCCAACATTCCTTCCTTCTCGCCGCCCGTTATCGTATCACTTCTGTGTCCACACACGCTTCGCTTGCTCGCGCGACGCGAAGCTGCGACACGTAATAATAAAGTATTTTGCGATTGAAAGGGACCGGAACTGCGGTGCTCGTTGCGTCCCAAACCCTATCTCCCAGCTAGAGGATTCCAGGGAACTCGAACGCTTATGCAGAAAAGAAAACTCCCTAGATCTCCCGGCTGCGTCTCCGGGTCCTTTGGG